>WBNM01000496.1:33004-93192 GCA_013399055.1 Ramphastos sulfuratus | reverse complement strand
CTTACCATTCTGTGGTTCTATTTAAAAAATATCTCTGAGATCTGAATGCTGTCCAGAGCTGAAATATTACTAACCTTTCCCCTGAATTTAATAATGTGCTGAAGAAAGATGTGATAGTGTCAGGCATATATAGGTTTTCTAGAGGGACTAAAATATTAATTACTCCATTCAACACTTCATTTGATTCCTAAGCTCTGTCATCTTTGATACAGGGTGAAGAAAAATAATTATTAAATGGATTTTTTTTTTTTTAAAGAAAGTTTTAGTGTAATACATCAAATTCTACTGCTGTACCATTTATCCAGCTGTCTTGGTTTGAGCTGGAATCAGCTCTGGGCTGAGGACAGAAAGAATTTACCCCAAATGAATAAATAAAAGCAGTCAGATGGGATTGGAGATTAAATGGCAATCCTATTTACAAAAATAAAATACAAGAGGCACCAAGGCAGATGCACTACTGTATGTACATTCAGGATCAATCCTGACCTTGCCCTCCTGGCTAAGCCTCAAGGCAGCCCTCAACCAGCCAAGCCTCTCCCCTACTGCCCCACTAGGTCCAGTAGGCCTCAGTGCCCAGCCCAGAGCAGGTCTACTCCCACACAAACCAGAGTGATAACAGCAACTGCATGCTCAGAGCAGAGAGGAGAGAGAGTGGGCAGTCTGCTCTTCATGTATGGAGATACATAATGCAATGTTATTACACACTGCATATCCTGTCCCTCCCTGAGACTTTTTAGTCTCTATGGTTATAGAGAACACCTGGAGGTGTTCAAGGCCAGGTTGGACAAGTCCTTGAGTGACCTGTACTAGTGGGAGGTGTCCCTGCCTGTGGCAGGGGGTTGGAACTAGATGATCCTTGAGGTCCCTTCCAACCTTACCATTCTATGATTCTATATCAAGTAACCCTAAACCTACAACACCAGCACAGAACAGAAACATAAACTCTTCAGTAAAAGTTAAGATGTAACCATCTTCTAAATTCTTTTTTTTTTTTTTTCTGGTAAGACAATCTGCAGGGGGAAGAATTCTAACTAGCAGTAATGAGTGTCTGGGGAGGCAGAAAGCATTTTATAAACCATGAGGCTTTTGAAGGCACCAGGACTGGAGGGGCACAGTTAGTACAGACAAAATGCAAATCTGAGTGTATTTAAGTGTTCTTTTCCTGAGGGCACGTAACCCAGAGGCAGCATTTTTGTAGAGCTCTGGGGTGCTGTTGAGTTGGTGTTGAAGATGCCTCAGTCTTCTGGCCTGCCTGGGAACATAGCAGCGATTGGGACAGCCCAAGCAGAGGGGAAGAGATGGCTGTGCAGAGTTACACTTGGCACACTGCAGTTTGGGGTAACTGGAGAAGATGCTGTCTTTCTTCATCTTTCTCCAAGGGATGATTCTAGAGTTTCATGCAGAGCAATGATAGATGTGTTAATGATGTAGCAGTGACTCAACCCATATGCAAAATGGCCCCGTTCTAATGTCCTTATGCCTGTTCTTGTTGTAAGATGGAGCTTATGCTCTGCTTATTTTACTGTTGATCCTACATGGTTGTATTCCAAACTAATTTTAGTCCTCTAGAGTCATGGAAATGCATGTGGCTTCAGAGGACTTTAGAAGCATTCCTTCATCTCTGCTATTTGCATGTTTGTTGTTACTTTCTTATTTAAACACAGCTAAACAACAGATAAGGAAGCAAGCTGAGAGTTAAAACCTTCAAAACTATTTTTAGATGAAAGCCATTTAGAAACTTAATGCATTCCAGCATGCCAGAAACTTCACAAACAATTCAATTCTAGACTTTAATCTTTCGGGTAACTGCAAAGTGTTTTGAGGAGGATTTGGGTCTGGGACTGTTCTGTTCTCTGTTTATGAAGGCTTACCTTGGCCAAATTTCCATGTAGGTTCATAGGAATGGCAAAAGGCACATCTTTTATGCCCTCAGACAAATGCAGCATTCTTCTTACTGGATAGTCAGTAGTGTTTCCAAAAGAGTCCCCACAATTTCTGCAATATTCATGTTCTCTAACTAAAATTACTGTGGTCTTTGCTTCTCTCCAAAGCTGCCATACTGCAGAGAAGTCTCCCTGGGCTGTAAAAGCTTGGTAAAGGTTTAATAGTTGAAAACATCACTACTGGATGCTACTGCCTGTTGATTTTGTTTACAGATTGCATTGGGTTGGAAGGGACCCTCAAAGGAAGTTTTGTCCAACCCCACTGCAGTCAGCAGGGACACCTGCAACTAGATCAGGCTGCCTAAGCCCAGATCAAGTCTGATCTTGAATGTCTCCAGGGATGGGGCCTCAACCACATCCCTGGGCAACCTGTTCCAGTATTTTACCACTCTCATTGTAAAGAACTTCCTCCGAATGCCCAACCTAAATCTACCCTGCCCAGATTCAAACCAAATAGTGCAAGTGGAACAAAATGGGTGCTAAAACTTTGTCTTTGAAATAATAAAATGTCATATTGCTCCCACAGTGCTGCTGGAGGTGAAATCTTTGACCAGTGTGTGGCTGAAAGAGAAGAGGCCTTCAAAGAAAGAGATGTGAAACGACTCATGAAGCAGATCTTAGAAGGAGTTTCATTCTTGCACAGAAATAATGTGGTTCATCTTGACTTAAAGGTAGGATTGTTGCTGTATTTTTCTCCTTTTCTTATCTTCTGACTTTCCTGTTAGTCATGTGTCATACTAATGCTAACTTGTAATTAATAAAATTTTTGTCTAGTTATTCCTCAAACTATAAAATTCAACCTTTGGGGATGCAGTAGGTCCCAGGGGTGCAAGCCTTTTGGGGGCTTCATGTGATTTTGTTAAATATAAACTTAATTGGATTAAGTGAAATGCAATTAATTCAAAAGTGCTGCACCTTAAACTGCAAACAAGTGTGTTGGGTAAGAAATGACTCACTTTTTAAAGTGCAACAAAAATGTCCAGGTGGTGTATGGCCAGTGAAAAATAGGTTTGGGCTTTCTTTGGTACTTACTTGAGTTTTAATGAAGCAGAGGGATGGCAGAGACACTACAGCATCATGTCATGTTTCAGGATGAAGTGTTCATACAGGACTGGTAAACAGTACATTAATATCCTGAATACATTTAGAACACTGCCCTGGTGTTGGTTGAGACTGAGTTAATTTCCTTCCTAAGAGCTGGTACAGTGCCATGGTTTGGATTTGATATGAGAATAATGTTGATAATACACAGATGTTTCAGTTGCTGATAAGTAGTGTCAAGGATTTTTCAGCTTCTCCACAAGAAAGCTTGGAGAGGCACAAGAAACCAGGAGGGGACACAGCCAGGGCAGCTGACTCCAGCTAGCCACAGGGATATTCTGTACTACACAATGTCATGCCCAGTATATAACTTGGAGGAATAGGCCAACAGCCCAGTCACTGTGTGGGGACTGGCTGAGCATCAGTCAGGAGGTGGTGAGCAAAAATATTGTGCATCACTTGTCTTTTCCTGGGGTGCATTTCACTCTCCCTTTGTTATCTTCATTATTATTAGCTTATTATTATGAAACTGTTCTTATCTCGGTCCACAAGTTTTTTATGTGTTTTCAGAGGAGGGGGACAGGAGTAAGCAAGCAACTGCCAGCTGGTTAGTTGTTAAACCATGACAAACACTTCAAATTTTTAAAATTACTATAAAATGTGATTTTTATATTTGTTATTTACAGGCAGTTTCCCAAGCCCTGTTAGTATATAAATTGTCATGATTTAGTGGAGTAAATGTTGGGGTTTTTTTTTTCCTTATTGAAATATAGTTTTGATTCAAATTGAGAAAAGGTACATCTGCCATCATACAAAACCCACAGTATTGCTTATGGTTAAGAAGGGAGTTGTACCTGGGATCCAGAAAAGTATCCTTTGCCATAGGCAGCAAGCTGCTGTTATTTTTCTGTAGCTTCAGTCACAGAATTGTCTAATGGGTTGGGTTGGGTTGGAAGGAACCTTTAAAGGTCATTAGTTCAACCCCCATGAAGTAAGCAGGGATATCTTCAACTAGAGCAGGTTGCTCAGAGCCCAGTCCAACCTGGCCTGGAATGTTTCCAAGGATGGGACATCTACCACCTCTCTGGGCAACCTTGTCCAGTGTTTCAGCACCCTCAGTGTTACCAAAAAAAAGAGGGGGGGAAACAAAACCAAAAAACAAACCAAAAAAACCCCACAAAAACCCAAAACCTTTCTATCTAGTCTGAACATACCTTCTTTTAGTTTAAAACCAGCGCCCCTTGTCCTCTCACAACAGGCCCTGCTAAAAGGTCTGTCCCCAGCTTTCTGGGGCCTCTGTGAGGCCACAATAAGGGTTGCTCAGAACCTTCTCCTCTCCAGGCTAAACAGCCTCAACTCTTTCAGTCCATCCCTGTAGGAGAGGTGCTTCAGCCCTTGGATTGTTTGGCCCTATCCATACACTGGTATGGAAGATGCAATTTTGCCTCATTTTGAGGTCGAGCTACTTTATTACTAAGCAAGGCAGCATAAAAAGTATTATCTATTATAATTTCCAAATTCTTTTTACATTTCCAATTCCATATTTACTAAATATATGCTAAGTTGCCACGTTTGTTCTGTTGCTGAAATCCTTACTTAATTGCATTTTGGCAGTATTACAAAGCTACAAGCAGATTCCAGTATCAGTCTGTACATATTTAATATATAACCTAGCACATCATTAAGCATTCATCAGCTAAGGCAGATGATGAGTAATATTTGCACACAAATATGTCACCTGTCTGGTTTTCCAACCATTTATTCAAATTATCTCTGGAATCCTTTAAAGCTTGCTTGTAACACATTGGTTTTTGTCATATACATAAAGTGTAAATAATTCTATTAATTATTTTAGTTGAATTTTTTTTTTTTAGCAAGGGATGTGAGAATAAATGTTCAGAAGGGCTAAAAACAAGCAGTTGGAATTCCATGAAGTTCTTTTGTGCTTATATAAGATACTGAGTGTCAGTACTATGGGTGGCCATTGAATTTGCTTGAAGCAAAGTGTGTAAGATCAAAAAAGTCCTTTTGTGGGCCATATCTATTCATATATATTCATAGTTCAAGCTGGGGTGTTCCTGAGCACTATCAGCTGGATATCTGTGATCTGAAATATGTTGTACTTAGACTGGAGTGTTGATTGCAGCTTGCAGACAAGCACCTTCTTCAAAACTCAGAAGCAGCTTATTTAGACTTCCCAACTGATCAGGAAACTTTTGGTATGAAACCGAACGTGTCCAGTTCTTGCCAAAAGACTCAACACTGCCTTGCTGGCATAGGAAAGTTAATTAGCAGAGCAAATTGACTAGTGTTTGAGGTTAATATGTTTCAGTGTTACTGCAGAATGTGGTGACTTTTTCAAAGTGGCTTTTAAGAAGAGTCCTAATTGCAGTGTGATTGCTGCCCCGATATACAAGACTATCAGACTTCAGCAAAACAAGGTTTAGGGAAGCCTTCAGAACATTGGCAAATGAAGAGTAAGGAAACCACAAGAGTAAAACCCATGCTTTGTGAAGGCTCACTGACCCATGTGTCTTCCAAGACTTTAAAAAACAGGCTCATTTTTCAAGGAACTCAGGAATTAAGTTGGGTGCTGGTTGTGGCTGCATGTTCACTAACCCACAGGCCTTAAACCATCTTCTCTTGTGCAGTGTGACTCATGCTGCTCTACCTGGTGGCTTACAGCAGCATGGAATTTGACTGCTTGGGTTTGTGGGCTGACATTTGGAAGATTTGTGCAAAGTGAACTGCTGTTCAGCAAGTTGTTTGCCAATAGCAAAGTCTGCAAATCCTTGCTAAATCCTTGTGCTATTAGTTTTGCCTTTGCGTCTCTGAAGGTTTCCCTTTCATTTGTCTGGTACAAATACCTTTGGAAAGGTCCATCCAGCATATGTTGCACCTTCAAAAAAAGTCAGACTCTACACTCAGAAGAATTTAAAACAAAGTGGTTGTCAGTATCTGTCAGCTTGTAGTTTTGTTTTAGAAATCTAATCAGCCAGTGACAGCTACCTTCCTCTAGGTTCTGCTTTGCCCCTTAATAGCTGCAGGAATTGTCCCATGAGACAATAAAAAATGGAGTATTTTGATGTGGCTTAGCAAGGCTGCCACCTGATCCCTTCTTTCCCAAAGCATGGTTCTCTCCTGAAAGATGGTTGAACTATGGCTTGTTTTTAACAGCAAAATACAATCATGTCATCCAGTTTTGACTTGAAGAAAGAGCAAATATAATGTTATTTGAGTGCAAATTAAATAGCACTTGACAGTATTGTCTTGATGCTATTTAATTTGCAGGGTGTGCATAGATTGTAGTCAGGAGTCTTTCATCTCCTCTTAATGGTGCATGAAAGCTGCAGAGTAAGGGAAGCCTCCTTTCTCTGTGTTTTCATTTGCTACTGGACTTGAATCGCTGTTTGGTAAAAGCTTAAAGTAGCTGGGAATGGAGGAGTAGGGGTTGAGGAAGGACTAGCTGCTGCTTGTCTGGGGAAAAGAGCCTTACAAAGCCCCAGGGCCTGGGAGAAGACTGCTCCAAGCCACAGTTCTCTTATAGTGTGTATTATGGCTTTCTGGTTATCCAGCAGACAACTTTTTGCTTCCTTCTTCTATAGTGTTTTGAAGATGATGTGCTCAGTGATGACAACTAGGAAAGCTGTCATTTGAAATTGGTTTGGGTGTCATTTTGCAGTTGCTAAAAGAAGTGGCCTGATACAAGAAAGTCACAGATTTTCTTCACTGAGTTTCCAGGTGGATGTAGGTGGAATGTTTATGGCATAGAAGTGCAGTATTAGTAAAAGTGTCGTATTCCTTGTCTAGAGGGACACCATGGAAAATAAGAAAAGAGTTTAAAATTAAAATAGCAATTTTTCATGGCAAGAGAACAGTTCAGTCTGGACTTCAAACCTTTAGAGCAATTAGAGCAAAGCTGCTAATAGGCAGGTAGTGAGTATCCAGGCTTTGTAGACTCTGCTTTGATCAATCCTGCCTTTTCTTCTCATCATCTGACTATTTATGTATTTATTTTTACAGCATTACCAAATCAGATACCTAACTTCATTCATGTTGCAGGTCAAGGTGAAGCATTGATTAGTTGTAAAACATGACCTTTATGATGTGTCCTAAGTTAATTTCATGAGTATGACTAAGATACAAGAAGTATTAAGGCCAATGTCTAATGGAAACTTCTGGAATAATGGCAAATTTGCAATGTATGGCTTTTGCCATTCTATAGTCTGCTTACATGATTCCAAATCTTGCTGACAAGGCTGGGTTTAAGGGTATCCTCTTTTGCTAAGTACACTTATTACAGACAATTTGCATGACTCACAGAATTAGGTTTCCAGATGAGGCCAGATCTTGGTCTGCATCACCTTACTCTGGCCTTTGCCTTGATGTCCACAGTGTCAAGAAAGCCATGTTCTTCACGTGACAGAATTTAGTCCAAGTTAAATGAAAAACGAAGCCTGGGCTTCTGGAACAATACAATCTTTAGTCTTGTTTGAGGGAACTGGGATTGTTCAGTCTGGAGAAGAGGAGGCAGAGATTTCCTTGCTCTCTACAATTCCCAGAAAGGAGGCTGTAGTGAGGTGGGGGCTGATCTCTTTTCCCCAGTAACAGGGCAAGAGGAAATGGCCTCAAGTTGCTCCAGGGCAGGTTTAGGTTAGATATTATGAAAAGTTTCTTTCAGTCAAGAGTGGTCAGGCATTGGAACAGGCTGCCCAGGGAGGTGGTAGAATTGCCATCGCTGTAAGCATTCCAAAAATGTGTAGATGTGGTGCTTAGGGACCTGACTTAGTGGTGGACTTGTCAGTGTTAGGTTAACAGTTTGACTTGATGATCTTGGAGGTGTTTTCCAACTTTATGATTCTACAGTATTTCGCAAGGTACCTGTCTCTGGCTGTGCCATGACATTGGACTGGACTTAATGTGCACAGAAGCCACCTGATGTGGGCACATCCCAGTCTTGTAGCACATCTGTTCAGCTTCCCTGCCCATTTATGCCAAGGATCTTTCCTTTTGAAGTTTTTGTTCAATGCACAAGGTAATGGGGTCTAAACTGGAACCTTAAAGCATTCCTGCAATAGAGGTTTCTAAATGTTGCCATCAGCCATTTCATTGCTGTTTGATGCTGAGTGCAAGGCTGTTTTTAGGATGGCTATCAGCAGAGCCTCTGGCATTGCATTTGTGGGCTAATCAGCATTAGACAAACCTAGATGCATTACAGCAGAAGAAAAACAAAAGAAAGAGAAACAGCATTACATATGTGGGGAAATGTTCTTCCTTTCTTTAGAGTAGTTGTGTTGAGCTGAAAATCTTAAGTTCAAAGCTGCAGCTTCTTGAAGGTGTTTAGACTGTCACAAGTGAAGTGAATCCTTAAGAGAATTAAAACAACTGGTATTCCATGCATTGCTTTAGGGCCCTGGCTCAATTTATGCTGTAGATAGGAGGAGGTTTTCTGCATAGCTGTGTTTTTAGCAATAAGATTGCTTTTGAAAGAAGAAAAACCTAACAGCTACATTCTCTACTAAAATATTGTAATACAGGGTTTCACAAAACATTTCCATTATAAAGTTTTCCTCATTTAAATCTAGAGAACAAATGCTGTTCTCATGCTTTTTTGTTTGCCTCTTCAGAAAGTAGCTAAATTTCCCAATGGGAAGAACATCTAAGAGGCTAATGAGGAAGGCAGAGTCAGCTTTTATGGATGTTTGCTTTTCTAATACAGAATAACAAATGTGAACTATAAAGCATATGGTAATGTACAGCTCCAAAAGCCTTTGTACAGCCACCAGATCCCAGTTGGTAAGAAAAAAAAAAAAAAAAAAGCTGTTCCTAATATACAGATTTACACAGTAAGTCAGTTTGAAATACCATGGTTTAACTTTGCAGGCATGAAAGAATTTGACTACATTTTAGGTCTTGCAGCAAGGAGAAGTGGCCCAAGGCTTTCAAAATGTTCTTGCACTGTTTTGTTTCCACATTCAACAGAAGACTGTTCATGTGAGAGCATGCCTTCATGATTGACATGGGGATGAGGACAGAACAGCTCAGGGGATAGGGGGGGAAAAAGTATAAATGCTGGTGTTAATCCAGTTGGGCTGTCAGTCATAGAATCACAGAATGGTTTGGGTTGGAAGTAACCTCCAAAGGTCACCCAGTCCAACGCCCTTGCAGTGAGCAGAGACATTGTCCATTAGATCAGATTGCCCAGAGCCCTGTTGAGCCTGAACTTAAATATCTCCAAGGACAGAGCCTCAACCACCCCTGATGCAAGATGCTCCAGGTTCCCAATAAATAAAGGGTACACTTTTATGGGACTTCTGCTCAGCAGAGACATGAGCACAGTGTCAATGATCAGTGGTACCATTCAGAGAAGTTAGCAACAGAACCCAATATGACACTGGCCTGGGGGCAGGGAGGGTCACGTCTCACTTGGATTTCTTGACAAGGATATCTGTCAGCTGCAAAAAAAATCTGAGACCTGTTTTCTAAAGTTAATTTCCAGATTATTTTTTAACTGAACTACCATTTACAGTACAGTGAGGTACTTCTTAATGACCACAACGTTGCTTTGAAGGATGACAGCCAAGATCTAGTGACATCAGAGCAAACAAGTTTATCCAAAGATGATGCTCTTAAAAACCTGTTTTTCAGGCTGCTGTATTTTTTTAAAACTGTCTTCAGTTAGTGCTCTGTAATACAATTGTTTGTACTTTGAACAAGATTGAGGTCAGTTGCAACAGGCTTTCTTTAAACAGGTGCAGTCAAGACAGTTTTGTATGTTCAGGCTTTTTAATATGGTTGGATGTTTTTGGACACCAACAGGAGTTACTTTGCACCATCTGTTGAAAGGAAGGACAGTTAAAAAGGTGGTGTAGAGGACTAAAGGTACAAATGGGAGGTATTTGTATGCTTATTGTTAAATGATGGCATGTGTTTCATATGTGTTCTAAGCTAATTAAGGTAGGTGTTTAATTCTCAGCTATAAGCAGAAAATCTTGCCCCTCCTTTTAGCCTACATGTCTCTTCAAGTTCCCCTTGGGGGAAAGAAATAAATGATCCAGGGTATTGTTCCTGTTCCGCATCTAAAATAATTATCACAGGATTATGTATTATGGTTACCATAGACATTAGATTTGGGTGATCCTGAAAGTCTCCTCTTGTTTTTCAGCCTCAAAATATTCTACTAACCAGTAAGTCTCCTCTGGGAGACATTAAGATAGTAGACTTTGGCCTTTCCAGAATAATGAAGAGTAGTGAGGAACTAAGAGAAATTATGGGAACTCCGGAATATGTAGGTAAGTTGGTACTATACAAGTGAAGTCTAGCCCAGGCTTCTGGGGGTTGGGAAGAGAAGCTGCCTCAATCTGGTGAGTGCCAGACTGGCTGTTGAGTCACTGTGTCCAAAGATCACTTGATTACTTGGAACTGCTGTGGAACATTGAACTGTAAGTGATCATTGTGTGCTCATCTTGAAGGTGAGTGCACACTTCAGATGACTGTTACCAGCAGTGACAAGAAGCATTGAATCACAGAATGGACTGTGTTGGAAGGGACCTACAAAGGTTATCTAATCCAACCCCCTCTGCAGTAAGCAGGGGCATCCTCAACTACATTGCTCAGATTAGAAGCTCCAAGTTAAATATTCAGTCTCTGAATATCATTTTTTAGCCTGTGGAGCTTTGTGTTTATTTTTAAAACAAACAAATAATTCCAGGCCTTGAAAACATCTTGGAGTTGTATGGTATAGCTTTCTGGGTATGGGCTTCAGTGCTGCAGTATGGAATGGTAGATATTTCTGGATTTTTTTTTTTTTTTTAATAAGAAATCTTTATACAGATTCCTTAATTGGGAAGGATACTGTTCTGGCTTTTGAAGATGACAATAAAAGTTAAAAAATAATATATATTTTCTTTACTTAAAACCAATGGATGATAGTAATCACTCAACTAACTTGAAGAGAAATTTCTTGGTTTCAAAAGACTGTCATGTTTCACATGGCTTCTCTTCTACCACATGCCTATGTAACTACAGTAGAACATCTGCAAGTGACAAAAGTAGATCTTGATTGTTGTTTTGGGTTTTTTTCTTTTCCCTGAACAGCTCCTGAAATTCTGAGTTATGACCCAATCAGTACAGCAACTGACATGTGGTAAGTGTAACAGATCAGTAGCCATCATTACTTAGTCCACTAAGAAGTTGGCAGTTTGATGGAAGAAACAAACCCTAAAAATTGCCTTTCTGTTTCTTGTAATGTAGGAGCATTGGAGTCCTGGCATATGTTATGCTAACAGGGATATCACCTTTCTTAGGTGATGATAAACAAGAAACATTCTTAAACATATCTCAGATGAACATAAGTTACTCTGGAGAAGACTTTGACCTCATATCGGAGTCTGCTGTGGATTTCATCAAAACTCTGCTGGTTAAGAAACCTGAGTAAGTCAAGCACCCAGTGGTGTGTGCTGATGTGTCAGACTGGCTCCACTTGAAATGCAGCAAGTGCTGGCATTTTCACTTCTAAAGTACAGGAGAACTTCCACAGAATCACAGGGGTTGGAAGGGACCTTGCAAGATCACCTAGGCCACCCCCCTGCCAGAGCAGGATCACCTAGAGTAGGGCACACAGGAGCATGTCCAGGTGGGTTTTGAATGTCTCCAGAGAAGAAGGCTCCACAACCTCTATGGGCAGCCTGTTCCAGTGTTTGATTATCTGTATTTCATTCTGCTGTTACTTTTTTATATATGTGAGAAGATAATTCCTCCATTTCCCTCCAAATTTATGAATTCTGATGGTCTACAAGTGTTAGTAATTTCCCCTCTCTCGACTTTGAAAGTTGGTTGCCAGCATGGGAGCCTAAACTAATATTTAAGAATCTATGAACTCCTTTATTTCCAGTGTTAGCAGTTCATGTCCTTGTGCTGCTGGTCTAGCAGTCTGTCTTTAGTGTAATCATACCCTTGGAATAATTTCTATGGCTCTCTTCTGCAAGCTACTGGATCTCAAATTCGTGTATTTATTTTAAGTCTTTCCTTTCTCTCCAGGGACCGGGCAACTGCTGAAGAATGTCTTCAACACCCGTGGTTAGAACAAAGCGATCATCCTGCTTGCAGGGCCTGGAGCAAGAGTCCAGGAGAGGAGACCAGTGATACTGCTCAGAAAGATGCACATTCTCCCTCTGAAAAATCAGTAGATGCTGAGAAGACTGAAGAGGAAGAATCAATAGTGACAGAAGAACTAATTGTAGTGGCTTCATATACCCTGGGACAATGTAGGCAGTCAGAAAAAGAGAAAGTAACGGAGCAGAAAGCCATTTCCAAGCGATTCAAATTTGAGGAGCCATTACTGCAAGAAATACCAGGAGAATTCATTTACTGAAATGTGTGGAGCTTCATAGCTGTCACTGGAAGGCAGCGTTTTCTACTAAACAAAAATATCCTAGCCAAGTGAATTTCTGATATGCAATAAATGTTCTAGAGAAAAGAAAATGTTGAGAAATGGCATCCAAGGAAAATGTGCCAAGTTTTTAATTTTGTCAAGCAGATAAGCAAGATTTCAACCAGACAACAGGAATTTAGCAAAGATTAAAAGCTTATTTTTGTTTGTAATTTTTATTTCTGGATTTATTTTTTGTTGTTGTTATTGATGTTGCTTGATAGCAGAGAGGTTTTTGTTGTTTGTTTCCAGTGTTCTGGAGAAGTTGACATTGGAAGTGTTTCAGTGACAGATGTCAGATGGGTAATTTTAGGGTACGTTGTGGCATTTAATGCAAATATATAGTGCTGGATTTTTTTTCTTGAACACCTTTTAGCACTCCTGACTTCAGTGGAATTATCTACTGATCTAAAAGTTGTACTAGAGGAGAATTTGATCAGCTGGTTGGACAGAATTTTCAGAGTTTTATACTATGGATGTGTTTCCTTGTCAAAGACTCAGGCTCCTCCAGTCTACAGCCAGACCATGAGCTGTGCTTCTCTAGCAAGAGTTGCACACATCCCACAGGTAAAGAAAGATCTGTATTGGGGAATGATTACAGTAGTGCTGCTGCTTTGTGTAGGGGCACAGTGAAGCCCTGCTGGGGGAGCACAGCACTGCCCTTCTCCAGAGGGTGATGAGTTTGCTTAAGCGAGTCGCCTCTGAGAGCCAGCAGAGATTGCTGCCATCCTCCCCATGTTGAGTGAGGTGTGCTAATAGAATCCAGCTCAGTGTGACTGTGCAGTGTTGATGAGTGGAAAAAAGAATGACACAGGGGCTGATGTAGCTCTACTGAAGTTATTGAAGTTCTCTCTACTGACTTCATGTTTAATCAGTTTGTCCAACTAAAGATAAATCAGCCATTCATTCCACCTCCCCCAGATCCCAGATGGGGTTTTACTGGGAGCACAAGGTCATTTCTGCCTTCTTTTTGTTCCTCTAACTGCTGCTTTAAAGAAGAAAGAAGCAACCTTAGGCTAAATTGCATAACCTTGTTCAATACAGCTATGAGATGAGGAAGAAGATACTGCTTCCTCTGAAATGATGAAGCACAGCTCATACCTCGTGCTTCCTAATCACTCTCCCTTAGACACTTGGAAAAACAGCATGTGTATGATGGGGCAGAGTGGGATTGGGGGGCTCTGTGGGTGGGTCATAGCTCTGAATGGACACAGTCCCTCAGAGGACAAAGCTGGGACTGACTGGGCATCAAAATTGACTGCTTTTGACTGCTTTTTACAATGTACAGGTCTGAGGATCTCAGACTGAGTCCTGGTTTTCTAAGAACTCTTTCATATTGATGCTGTTCCAAAGTTTATGTAATTGAAGTTTAGTACTATTATATTGCCTACTGTTAACTATTCACCTATTTATTTGGTTTCCTTGTGCTGTTCCTCTATAATAAACCCTGACAACCTTTTCTTGCCATAAAGCAGTGAGTAGAAGCTCCTTAAGCTAGTTTTTCTGGTTTTCCATGTTGCTGCAGGCTTTCTAATTTCAACTGTACCAAGGATGTTCTTACTCTTCTTAGTGACCAGGAGTTCAATGCTCTGTGCTAATATTACACAAGGAAAATGGCTTGTCAGTAACACAAGCAGTGCTGGGATGATCTCATTAGCATTGCTGTAAGGGTGGGAGAGGAAGCACCAGGAGAGAACTGAATGAAAAGTAGTGTGACACTGATGGGAGCAATAAGCATTTCTGTAAGGCTTCATTGCCAGTGGTCTGGTTGCCTTCACTTGAAGCCACATCAGAAAAACTGCACCTAAATTAAACTGTTGGTCTTCTTCCCTCTTGGATACTCACACAGGTAGGGCAGCTTCTCACTCATTGAAGACCTTCATATAAGGAAATATCACCAGTGCTCAGAACTGAGTTTGGATGTGGTTTATATTGTAATGCAGAGATGCCATGCAGGATTTTCTTGGCCAGCTCTGGCTGGCCATCAGGAGAAGTCCAACAAGAATCTTTGAGTCGGCAGGGTAGCTGTGTGATCCGTTTCAGACAATTTTTAGGCATGACAGTACTCTTCAAGAGGCATCTTTCTTCTACCACTCACTCATTTGCCCAAGACAATTTGCTTGGCTGAGGGGACATTACATTACAAAACTTTGTGCAAGGTTACAATTTCTGCCACCTTCTGTCACTGCAGTTTTGAGATTTTTTTTTTTTTTTTTAACTTCCACACTTCCTTGCTTTTACAAACTTGAGCAAAGCACTGAGGTTGAAGCTCACATCCCACTCTTACAGAACAAGGCTGCCATATCTACACACCTAAATGTGTAATACCTCATGGGTCCTCACAGAAAATCATTTGAGGGGCACAGACCTAACTGAATTCCTATTTGTAACCACAGATCAGGTCTCAGATGGAGACTGCTACTAATGAGAGAGAGCAGATGCTGAGCAGCATGCATCTGCTCCTGTAGTTACTGGCTTTAATGTATGACAGTGAAGCTAAGCTGTATAAATGAACTTACATACTTAACTACAAGGCCAGCTTCTGAAATGGCTGCTTCAAGGTGTCCAGTGGGCTGCATTTCTGCTTTTAACTCTTTGTGCCTTAAGGTGGTTTTGTACAGTGTTTTTTAATGTTGTTAAGAATTTGTATAAAGTTGTGAAAGTTTAGTAGTATAAATTATAAACAAGGCAGCCAAGACTGGCCCTGGAATGGAAAAAAATCTTCTGTAGTGTTTTGCTGCAGGATTGTCAGCCAGTCCCCAAGGTGTAAGCTGTTTCTGTTCCCCTGGGAGGGAGGCTGGAGCGGTAAATGAAGCATTCTTACCCTGTGCTGCAGAAAGGGGCTGGGGAGGGTCTGAGAGGCTCAATTACTAGTGAAGCAGGGCTGGGAGCAAATTGCTTGCCTTGTGAAGAAGAGATGGTTTCCTGCAGCTGCAGGGGTGTGGAGGACTGCAGGGACACATGCAGTTACCTGAAAAAAGCTCCTCAAACCTTTAAGTGTTTGTGGGGTAGAGGTGGTTACAGAGACAGAGTCAACTCCTCAGACCGTGTGGTCAATGCTGTCTGCCCCCACACTCCAGACTGGGCTTCTGCTGGCTGCCTTCCTAAGGCTGGGAGCACGACTGCTGTTTGCTCATGTGCAGGAAGCTGAGGAGAATGGAAGTGCAGATGTTCTTGGAGCTTGCTACAGAACTGGTATTGCTGTGGTTCTGATGCAAGACATGAACTCTGTCTAGGCAGGGCAGGTCCAGGTGTCTCTGTTGCAGTTGTTGGAATAAACAGCAACCATCTGTTTGAAAACAAAGCCTTATCTCCTCTTGCTATGTTCATCTCTAAACAAGAGGCTGTAAAGTTCAGTCATTAAAGTTCTAGAAAATAATCCTTTTTTTTTTTTTTGTCCAAAGCTAAATTTGAATTTTGGTTTGTTCCATTTCCTGCACCTTTCACCTGAAGGGCCCTAAATACAAAAGGGTAGATTCCTGCTTGCAATCTCCCAGGTGAAGCTGGAGAGCTCTTAGGTAGGAAATGCAAATGAAAATTAACTACCTGTTCTCCACTGGTGGTGCTGGCAGGGGCCAGGAAGGAAGGTAAGGCTTGCATCAAGTGATTCCATGGTTTCAGAGCTCTCTCAAATATTCCAGGTTGCTATTCCTGGAAGACAGTTCAACGTTTTAAAGAAATAGTGCCAGTTCATTGTACTTCTGACAAGGTGTTTGCTGTTTCAGCAATTTTCCAATAAAATAAATTTTCTGAACTGCTGCTGAGTCTTTTGTCCTTCATGCATTGGAAACTACTTTTTTACAAAAAAAAAAAATGCTTTAAAAAGAAACCTTAGGCTGCTGCCTTCAAGGCAACATTACTGATTTGAAACCAAGTTCCAAAAGTGACAGTGGTTTGTCTGATGCAGGATGGCTGTGTGAGGACTGGGATCAGTGCTAAAGTTAGAGCTAAAGCACAGCACTGCACTGCAAACTACTGCACCTGAAACACTTCTGTGGTTGGACACTGCACACACACTGGGCTTGGAATAGTGGCTAAAAATATGTTGTCAAAGCTGGGTGGTAAGATGTTAGATGGAGTCTCTTGTTGCAATCTCCAAGGCCTTCTGTAAGGTTGTTCTTAACACTCCTATAGCAGGATTATTGCCCTTCTGGCTTTCTGCATCACACAGTTTGTGCAGCAAGTACAAAATGAACCAATAATCTTTTCCACTCCAAAGCTGTGTTCTTGCACTGTATTTCATGACACAGCCTTTGCAGGTGTTGCATTAAGCTGTCATTTGGACTGATAAATAGAACTAGGGAATCATAGCATCATTTTGGTTGGAAAAGACCTTTAAGATCATCAAGTTCAACCATTCTCTATCTCTACCAAATCTGGTACTAAACCACCTCCTTCAGCACCTCACCTAATACAGTCACATCCACATCAATCCTCCTGGCTTGACACAGCTTGATTGGTTGTGGTGTATTTTTTTTTTCTTGGTATATACTAAACCTAGAAACATACTGACATGAAACTTAGGACTGTGAGTTTAGATGTCTGGCAGGTGGAAAATGACCTGCCTGAAGATGTGGGGTTGGGAGGATGGGATGTGTGCACCACTCACTGCCATTTCAAGTGGGGTGTCTGCGTATCCAGGACAGGATGGAGCAGATGCAAGTCAGCATGATTCCAAATTTAACACATCAAGCTGAAACCATGGAATCATTAATGTTGGAAAAGACCTTTAAGAGCACTGAGTCCAACCATAACCCAGCTACTATGACCACTCAACAACATCATGAAGTGCCACAATCTGTATGCTTTCGGAACACCTCCAGGGATGGTGACTCCACCACCTCCCTGGGCAGCCTCTTCCAATGTCTGACCCTCTTTCCTAATATCCAACCTAAAATTCCCCTGGCACAGCTTAAGGCCTCTCATCCTGTTGTCAGTTACTTGGGAGAAGAGACCAGCCTCACTCCAACCTCCTTTCAGGAAGCTGTAGTGAGTGGTAAGATTTCCCCTTAGCCTTCTCCTGACTAACCAACCCCAGCTCCCTCAGCCACTTCTCATACAACATGCCCTCTAAACCTTTCCCCAGCTTCATCACTCTTCTCTGGATGCTTTCCAGGACCTCATTGTTTTTCTTACACTGTGGTGCCCAGATTGAACACAGCACTCAAGCTGTGGCCTCACCAGGGCAGAGCACAGGGGCACAATCACTTCCTTACTCCTGTTGGCCACACTATTGCTATTCCAGTCCAGGAGGCTGTTGGCCTTCTTTGCCAACTGGGCAGGAGCTGGCTCATCTTCAGCAGGCACCACCAGATCCTTTCCACCAGGCTGCTTTCCACCCGCTCTGCCCCAAGCCTGCTTGGAGTTGTTGTGACCCAAGTCCAGGACCCAGCAGTTGGTCTTGTTAAACTTCATCCCACTGATGTCAGCTCACCCATCTAACCTGCCCAGATCCCTCTGCAGGACCAACCAAAGCTGTTGGGCCAGTGTGATGTGCCTTCCAAAGCAGCATCAAGGATGTGGCAGGTCTTCATTGCTACTGGTGTCACAGGACTGCTGTGGGTCCTGCTGCAGGGAACTTCAGAGCATCAAGAGAAGTGTGGCCAGCAAGTCAAGGTAGGTGATCCTCCCCCTCTGCTCCACACTGGTAAGACTCCACCTGGAGTACTGTGTCCAGTTCTGGAGCCCCTATTACAAGAGGGATATGGATGTGTTGGAAGGTGTCCAGAGAAGGGCCACGAGGAGGATCAGAGGGCTGGAGCACCTCTGCTATGAGGACAGACTGAGGGAGTTGGGGCTGTTCAGTTTGGAGAGGAGAAGGCTCTGAGGTGACCTTATTGTGGCCTTAGAGTATCTTAGGGGGGCCTACAAGAAAGCTGGGGAGGGACTTTTTAGGATGTCAGGTAGTGATAGGACTGGGGGGAATGGAGCAAAGCTAGAAATGGGTAGATTCAGACTGGATGTTAAGAAGAAATTCTTCAGCATGAGGGTGGTGAGAGCCTGGAACAGGTTGCCCAGGGAGGTGGTGGAAGCCCCATGCCTGGAGGTGTTTAAGGCCAGGCTGGATGAGGCTCTGAGCAACCTGATCTAGTGTGAGGTGTCCCTGCCCATGGCAGGGGGATTGGAACTAGGTATTTGTGGTTCCTTCCAACCCTGACTGATTCTATGATTCTGAGTTTTGCTCAACACACAGAGGAAACTGTGCAGACAAGACCCAGGCAAATGTCAGGGAAGAACTGGGTGTGTTCTCATTTCTGAATGGGTGGTGAATCCAAATGACTGATGGTCCCTATGCAATGTCAGACGTCTGCCCAAGCCAGAAAGTGAACTGACAGGCCCATAAGTTGGACAAAACTATTAATATCTGGAGAAACCAAGTCAAAAGGGAACTCATCAGCCCACTTAGCCTTTTTTAAGCCACTGCTTTGAAAACATCTGGTTGTATACATCCTCTGGTTGTATACATCCTCTGCCTGCTGGTTGAATTCAAGTCAGGCAGGTGCAAGCACTGCAGCAGTCTGCTAAGCAGTGTTTGTTGTTCCTGAGTTGCAAATTAAGTTCTTGCCCTTAACAGCCTGCAGCCTTGATAGTTTCCTTCAGGGTGATGTTGGCCTGTTAGAAGCTATTAAAATCAAACTAGAGAGTAAGAAACAAACATGCAATCCAGCAGAGGTCATGGAGGCTGTGGTGGTTTCAGCCACACCAGCAACTGGAAGAGGAACTATGCAGATTTTCAAGCCTATTTAAAAGAAATTATTTAACATACTGAAAATGATTAAGATGATTAAAGGATTGCAGCACTTGTCATAAGGCTGAGAGACCTGGAATTGTCAGCCTGGAGAAGAGAAGACTCAGGGAGGGAACTTATCATTGTGTACAAGTATGCATGGAGGAAGGGTAAAGACAATGGATTCAGGTTCTTCACAGTGAATGGTGCCCAGGGGCAGGACAAAAGGCACAAACTGAAACACAGGAAATTCTGGTGTTCTTCAAACATAAGAAAAAGCTTCTTTTGCTGTGAGAGTGGTTGAACAGCAACATAGCTTGTCCAGAGGTTGTGGAGTCCCCATCTTTGGTGACCTTTGAAACCTGACTAGACACAGTCCCAGGCAACCTGCTCTAGAGGGTCCTGCTGTGAGTGAGGCAACTGGCCTAGGTGATCTCCAGAGGTTCCTCCTGCCTTTCACTGCTCTGTGGTTAAAAAGAATGGCTTTCTAAAGGAGTTCAGCTGGGGCATTTGGGGTCTTTTAGCAAAAGATTAATATTTTCTCAATAAAAATGAAATTACTGTCCAGGCTGCTGTTAGGTACATGCATCACAACATAATCATAATGAATTGGTGCTTCAACGACCTAATGAGGTTAAACACAACCTGATCTGCTCCAGTGTTCCTTAGACAATAAACTGCAAGGGGAAGAGGGGTGCCCAGGTGTCCTCTTTAAGTTATTTAGGCTTTCAGCAGCTGCTGGTGGTTCTGAGACCTTTGCTCTCCCTCTTTTCCTGATATGCTGCACCTCTCTTGGCTGCTTCTCCTGCACCTGTGGACTCTCTGAAAGCAGCCCTGTGGGCTGTGGTGTATTTAATGGGAGCCACATGGCCAAAGCAGAATCTCAGAGGCTGGAAGGAACCTCGAAAGCTCATCCAGTCCAACCCCCCTGCCACAGCAGGATTGCCTAGACCAGATCACACAGGAATGCATCCAGGTGAGGTTTGAATATCTCCAGAGAGGGAGACTCCACAACCCCTCTGGGCAGCCTGTTCCAGGGTTCTGTCACCCTCACAGGGAAAAAATTCCTCCTCATGTTTAAATGAAACTTCCTATGCCTCAGCTTCCACCTATTGCCCCTTGTCCTGTCATCGGGCATCACCCAGAGGAGCCTGGCTCCAGCCTTCTGGCACTCACCTTTACATATTTATAAACCACTGATGAGGTCACCTCTCAGTCTCCTCTTCTCCAAGCAGCAGAGCCCCAGTTCCCTCAGGCTCTCCTCCTAACAGAGCTGTTTCATTCCCTTCATCATCTTTGTGGCTCTGCACTGGACTTTCTCAAGCATCTCTATGTCCCTCTTGAACTGGGGAGCCCTCTTGAACTGGGGAGCAGCTTGGCACCAAAAACACCACATAGCTGTTTTTTTAATTTTTTTTTTTCCTTTTGAACATGTACATTTCAAAAGAGCTCAAATATGGAGAGGAAGTGGCTTCTGAGGCTCTTCAAGGTCGAGGTAAGGTGTTCTGTGTTTGCTATTCTATGCTGACTGTTTGTACTTTTGCCCCAGTCCACTGATTTGTTGGCTTCCACCTTCACCCATGGCTTTCTTCCTTCCCTAAAAGATTTGGTTTAGAGGAATACTGGTATGATCTGGTGATACAGCCCAGTCTCACAGCTTTGTTCACCCTGTGGGGTGGTTAGGATGGCCACAAGTGCTCAGAGGTAAAGAAGTGCTCTGCTAGGTCTTCAGGGGGAAAGTGAGAGATGAAACTTCTTTGCAAGCTCTGCTTCTTCCCCCAAGCAAAGCAATAAAGTTTCTAATGCTGCTGGTGAGGTCTGTGTGGGGATATCTCCCTTAGGCCTGGGATGAGCAGGGTCAGAGTTGGGTGATGGCACTGTGATACAGCAATTGATGAAGCCAGACCAAGGATATTGTGTGTGCTGCTCAAGGGATGGGATGGCGGCAAGCAAGTGTTGTGTTGTTGGTTGAGGTGGCTGTGGCCAAGTTTCCTGGATGCTTGTACACCTTGCACCTACTGCAGGTCTCAGGCTTCCTGAGCTGACAGCTATGACAAAGGGTAGCTGAATGGCAACATGTGCCAGATGCTCCTAGCACAGGCTAGGGAGAGGTTGCATAGGNTCCCAAACCATCACATTGGAGCTGATTTCTACAGCTACAACTTCTTTGAAGATCATTAATGAGTCAAACCTGTAGCTCAGGAAGTGATAGCTGATGGATACGAGGTGGTTGATTTCTCAGCTGTTTAATTCCCCACCAAACTTCTTCAGTGACCAAAGGCCAGAGCTGACCAATTTCTGAGATGCTGAGTGGCTGGAGATCTCCACACCTCCCAGATGGTATTCTTGGTAGGTGAGCTGCAGCAGTGAAGGGCTAATGGTTTTAAATCATGTGTCTATGATATGTTTGGTGAAACCAAGTAGCTGTCTCTCCTTGACTTATCCCAAACCCTCCTCTGGCACGCTGGACATTCATATGGGTTGAATGAGGTCTCACAAGTGCAACTCCTGGCAGCTCTTCATGAATCCAGACTACAGCTGAGGTGTGTTGTTTCCTTCCGAAACAGTTTGTCAAAGATGCCTTGGGAGGAAAGTGTGGAGGGAATAGAGTGCTGTAAGCTCTGTGCTTTCCCTAGCTGCAGCTTGATTCAGCTGCTCTCACTAAATCCACAATAATCTTCCTTACTTCACAAGTTGCTAACTTGCATTCTTACTAACAGGTTACCTCAAGGTATGAGGGCAGGACAGTTACTTGTCTCTTCAGTGCCTCACCCTGTGCCTTAAGCTTTCCAATGCTTGGTGTGGGGGTGAGGGGAGAGGAGGGAATTGGGTTTGATTTTGTCAGTTTGGGGGTTTCTGTTGACAGGCAATTCTCTACCTGATTGACAGAACCAAAGCACAATCAAATCTCCTCTGCAGTCAGAGTGAACCGTGGCAGTGTCTTACCCATTCTGCACCTCCTGAGTGTTTCTCCCCCTGAGTAAACATGAGCTCCTGATCTCGTGTGGGGTGATGCTGCTGGGAAGCAGTGGCTGCTTCTGACTAACCTGCAGCACGAGTAGCAAGTCTCTTCCTGGAATTCTTAAGTTATGATGAGTGGCCTCAGCTATCTCATGAGCTTTTTAATGATGATTGTGAGGGTGGAAATCCACCTGACGGGTGGCGTGCATTGGGAGTGGAGGGGGCTGCCGCTGAGCTTCGCTTTTGCTGCACTGTCCCTCCTGCTTTAGGTTGTGCCTTGTTGAGAAATGGGGGAGTGGGTGGGAATTGAAGCAGCTTTGAGAAGCTGACTTGATCATCTAGTAATGACAGAGCAGCCCAACCGTCCTGTCTTTGGTCTGCCACTGTAAACCAGCTCCGTTTTCCCTGGCAGTTTGTTGATTTCAAATCCATGCTACCAGCACACCCGGCACACGACTCCTTTGAAAGGGCAAGTCCTTTGCGAGGCATTTATTTCAGGCTTCTGGTGAACACACGACTAAACCAGCAAAAGAAAGAAATTAGCACCGTGACAATGATGGGGTCAGTCTCGGAGAAGACACCGTCTTGCGAGCACCTCCTTAAGCGAAATTATCACTTGTGACAACCTTGTGGCTTCGGGGCCGCAGCAGGCTGCGATCGATTAATGGCTGCCTCGGCGGGGCGGGAGCTGGAGGCGCAGCTGCCCTGGGCTCTCAGCCTTCTCGCACCGCAGCGCTTCCCGTCGGGGAGCGGTACACACGAATACTCTGACCGTCCTGCAGTTCCAAGGTGACATCCTGAAGGCACCAGCTGACACAAACCAACAGAGATATTTTTTAAACTTGTTTCAGTCACTTTGAATAAAGTGGTGAAGCCAGTGTAGAAACAGCTGGCAGAGAGAAAACAAATCTATTCCCTGCATTCGCCGCTCTTAAATTCGCTCGTGTGATTTAAAATCTGGTTTGTGAATGCCACCCCCTGAAAGCTGTTTTCCCTAATAGCACAGCCCGGATTTAAAGGTCTGGGTTGTGTGTTCCTGTTTGTTAGGATTCAAATCAAACCCTGCAGGCTATTTTTAGATAGGACATTCCTCCCCCTAGCCGCTGCCTTTCTTTCTCTCCATCCTGCGGGTGCATTCCTTGCTTCGCTCCTCTCCAGCCTTGGAGCCAGACCGTGTTGCTAAGGAATTATCCTGGCTTGGAGGAGTTTGAACATTGTGTGATCGCTCAATGCGACCACTGAAACCCCAACAGGGTACCACAGTGGTTGCTCAGAGAAGGGAAAACTGCATTTGCTACAGACTAAAGTGAAGCCTTTTCCTTCCTTCTGCTCCAAACTTCTATGAGACTGCTCACACTGCTTTCCAGATGGGAATCATAGAATTGTTTTGGTTGGAAAAGACCTGAGGGAACTGGTATTGTTCAGTCTGCAGAAGAGAAGGCTGAGGGGAGACCTCAGTGCTCTCTACAACTCCCTGAAAGGAGATTAGAGTGAGGTGGAGGTTGGTCTCTTCTCCCTAGCATCAAATGATAGAACAAGAGAAAATGGCCTCAGGTTGCAGCAGGGGAGGTTTAGGCTGGATATTATGAAAAATGTCTTTCCTGCAAGAGTGGTTAGGCATTGGAACAGGCTGCCCAGGGAGGTGGGGGAGTCGCCATCCCTGGAGGTGTTCAAAGAAACATGTAGAGATGGTATTTTTGGGCATGGTTTAATGGGCATGGTGGTGCTGACAGTTGGACTCAATCTTAGTGGTCCTTCCAACCAAAGTAATTCCATGATTCTGTGACACCAAGTCCTGCCTAGCCCCAAGTGGATGTATGCACAGAAGGCTGCATATAGGTGGAGACGCTGCAGTCTGACAGATTTGTCTGCCACAAACCCTTGTACAGGAAATGTTTTTGGTTAGGTGTTTGTTTTTGTTCTTTGTTTGTTTTTTTTTCCCTCCCAGTCTTAAGCTTTCAGAAACGCAGAAAGAGCTCATTTTAGACCAAAACTGAGAGATATGCACACACTTCAATTACTACCATAGTTTAACATCTTGCAAGCTCAGTTATCCTTACAATAGCTTGGTGAAATGGGAAGGAACAGTTCTTTTCCTCCATCTGTGAGGAGGGAATAAGGAGTGAGGAGATGAGGCCAGGCCACAGAGAAGTGTAGCGTACAAGAATGGTGGCTGCAGACCTCTGGGACATCTCTTCTCACTACGGAGGAGGCCCAGACCTGGCCGAATCTCTCAAGTCCCAGCCTAGTGCCTTCTTTCCATCATTTTACACCTTACTTCCTGTAGTTATTTGATTTGGAAGAGAAATCCAGTAAATTGTGCTCATCTATTTATGACAAGAAAATATCACCATATGGCCATCAACAGCCGAGTAAAAGTGTTGCAGCTTGGGTTTTCTAAATAGAGATAACAGAAGTGCTTAACAACTCCAGCAACAAGGATATGTGAGGAGCTTTGTGTCTCAAAATTTCCTCTTTTGCAATGGAAGGTGGACTTTGAATTCATGGACTGATCCTTTGCTCAGGTCTAGAAATCTCTTTATGCTTGACAAGGGAAGTGTTAGGCTTTGTCATCACAAAACTGTAAGGCTGCTACTAGGTGGTGTGGAATCTGGGCATCCTTCTGCTATCATCTCTCTGTTCCAGCATACCTTTTAAAACTGAGGGCTCTGTTTAATGGATAGCTTGGGAAAAAAACTGTTCTGCCTCATTTTTAGCTCATGTTGAGAGGCTACATTGTTCCCCTGCTGCAGTAACACTGGAGTGGAGTTAGGGCTGCTGTGCAGTGAGCTTGCGCCTCCCTGGGGAGCAGGGCTGGGAGGGGACAAGAAGGACATGGAACTGTTGGAATGAGTCCAGAGGAGGGCCACAAAGATTCTCAGAGGGCTGGAGCAGCTCTGCTATGAGGACAGGCTACAAGAGTTGGGGCTCTTCAACCTGGAAAAGAGAAGGCTTCAAGGAGACCTCATAGTGGCCTTCTAGTATCTGAAGGGGGCTACAAGGAGGCTGGAGAGGGACTTGTAATGGTCTTGTAATGACATGACAAGGAGTAATGGGTTTAAATTGGAAGAGGGGAGATTTAAACTGAATGTTAGAAAGAAGCTCTTTCCAGTGAGGGTGGTGAGACACTGGCACAGGTTGCCCAGGGAGGTTGTGGCTGCTCCTTCCCTGGAAGTGTTCAAGGCCAGGCTGGACGAGGCCTTGAGTGACCTGTACTAGTGAGAGGTATCCCTGACTATGGCAGGGAGTTGGAACTGGATGAGCTTTGAGGTCCCTTCCAACCTAAACCATTCTATGACTGTATCCTGAGCTATAGTTTGCAGGACACATTTCACATGCATGAAGGCCTCGTGTGCACAGGGATGGGTTCAGAGTATACCTCAGCTAACCTCTTTTTGTCATGACTGTGGTAATTGCCTTTCACAAGACTGTCAGACAGTTGTTTCTGCTGCTTCTGTGTGCCTGAGCTCAGCAACATGGATGCCTAGAGCAAATATCCTGCTCCAGCTCTTTCTCCTGCCACTTCTTTCCCTGTGTGTATACATTTCTCCTGGCACCTCCCCCAGTACTCACCGCTGATGAGAGTGATCCATCTGCGAGTTAATGTGCAGATACCCTGCCGATTTTGCTCCAGACACTGGTAATTTTATCTGCAAATGTAGAAGTGTGTCAAGGACACAATGAAGCATGTTATGAAATGGACACTTACTCCTTCTGCAAAGACTTAACATCTTCCTATAAACTCTGCTTTAATTTCTCACTGTATTTCAAAGTTTCCCTAAGTTTTTCTGGCAGCTATTGTGTGCATGGCTATACAAGTGTGCCTGCTCTGCCACACATTAATCTCCCTTTGCTGAAAGAATTTGCTGTGTTGCAGCTGCAACCTCCAGGGAAAACCACTCGCTTCCTGAAATATTTATGAGCAATCACCTTTCCATACCAAAATGTGCAGTGCAGTGCAGTGACCTGCACTGTTGAAGCTCCTCATAACCATAGCAAGCCTGCAGATTGAGATCCTCTGGAGATCAGTCCCACAATCATACAATCAACCAGAGACCTCCAAGATCGTCCAGTCCAACCTATCACCCAGCCCTATCCAATTAACTAGATCTGCTAGTTAAGTGCCCCATCCAGGCTTTGCTTCAACACCTCCAGGGACAGCAACTCCACCACCTCCCTGGGCAGCCCATTCCAATGCCAATCATGCTCTCTGGCAAGAACTTCCTCCTAATATCCAGCCTAGACCTCCCCTGGCACAACTTGAGACTGTGTCCCCTCGTTCTTTTGCTGGTAGCCTGGGAGAAGAGACTAATCCCACCTGGGGTAGTTGTAGACAGCAATGAGGTCTGCCCTGAGCCTCCTCTTCTCCAGGCTGAACACTCCCAGCTCCCTCAGCCTCTCCTTACAGGGCTGTGCTCCAGGCCCCTCACCAGCTTCGTCACCCTTCTCTGGACATGTTCCATTACCTCAACATCTCTCTTGAATTGAGGGGCCCAGAACTGGACACAGTACTCAAGGTGTGGCCTGACAAGTGCTGAGTACAGGGGCCGAAAACCTCCCTTGTCCTGCTGGCCACACTGTTCCTTATATAGGCATCAAGGCAGTTGAGAAGTTCAATGGTTTAAAAGTGAGACCTTCAATAGTTTAGTGAGCATGGTGGTGTTGGGCTGATGGTTGGAACTGATGGTCTTAGAGGTCTTTCCTAACCTAAATGACTTTACGATTATTTTTTTTTTTTCCCCCTTGGGATCACAAATTCTAGCACTCAGTTGTTGAACAAAAAATGCCAGAAGTGGCAGCAGTGATGACAGCTAATTTTCTGGATAGAAGAAATGTGTCTGGGGTGTAGTATCTGGTGGTAGGAATGCAATCACTAAGGGAAAATGCTGGGGGTTCTCCATCAGGCCCAGGAGCTGGGAATACTGCAGAGTCAGTCAGTGAGTCTATGATAAAACCACTAATGATGATTAAGCAGTGTATTTCATGAGAACACAAATCTTCATCAGTGTGAAAAAGCAGAGAAGAAAGTTGTTGCTTTGTGTCTTGGGTAAGGTCGGCAGAAGGCAGGGTTTGACTTCACCCTGAGTCACCCAAGCCACCAGCATTCCTACATAGTGACATAGGCAAACATCACTGGGACAGGTTCTCTCCTCTTCAATTAGCAAAAGAGGTTGGGAGGAGGGGTGTGTGCCTTAGATATGCTTCCTGGTAGAATCTCTAAAATCTGGGAAATGTTTTGGTGATGCCATGTGAGTGAAGCTTGGCTGGAGCAGGATGGAAAGTGGAATTTTATGTGAGTTGCTTAAAGACTGATTTTTCTTGCCCTGACAGTCCCTCTCCTTCAGTGTGCCATCTGTCCCAATCCTTAGTGCCCTTGCTCGGGACCTTGGACTCAAAACTACTCACTAGGAGGCACAAAATGATTCATATGTGACAAGATCCCTCACTGAGGGACCTGGAGATGTCACTTAGCAACATTTTGCGTCACCAGCAAAACCGGGGAAGGGTAGCCAGTCCTGCATTAAGGGCTGAAAACACTGATGCAAAGTCCTTGTCAGAGAACTCAGAGTGGAAGTGAACTTGTGTTTGTGAGCCCTGGGCTGACATAAGGCAGCCTTGTGCAATGCTTCAGCACCCAGCATGGTGTTCTCCAGCCACTGTGTAAGCCCAGCTCTCGGGCCTGTGCCAGGCAGCTGTCCTCCATGGTGCAGGCTTGCAGATGCATTTCAGAACAGCACCATTTGTGCTGTGGCACAGCACAGCTCGCACGTGACTGTACATCTCTGTCCAAAACTGCTGTGGGATGCATCCATGGGGAAAAGGAAGGCAGCTGCTGTTCTAAAGATGGATCTTTCTGCAAATATCTGAAAGGAGGTTAGAGTGAGGTGGGGGGTTGGTCTCTTCTCCCTATTAATGAGTGAGACAGGGCACCAGGGGAGGTTAGGTTGGACATGGGAAGAAAATTCTTCCCTAAAAAGATTCTCAAAGGCTGGTAGAGGCTGCCCATGGAGGTGGTTCATTTCCCATCTCTGGAGGTGTTGAAAAGAGGCAGAGATGTGGTGTCGAGGGATATAGCTTAGCACCAGACTTGGTAACAGTTGGACTCATAATGGATTACCTTAAAGGTTTTTTTTTTTAAACAAACAAATTAAAAAAAAAAAAAATCTGTGATTCTATGACAATTATCTTGTGGCTCACAGTAGCAGGAGGGACACTGACTGGCTTGGGAGCCATTCTGTTATGTGCCCATATAGCACAACATGATGCTGCTCTTGCTGTTCCCAGTTCCTCGCATTAGAGTTTAGATTTACACTCTGGAAAGCTGTCCTGCTGCCTTCCAGTGCTCCCCAGTGACTTGTGACCTGCTGACCCCCCCCTCCTCCGCCCATCTCTTATCACCCAATACTTTGGGAAGCCACCTTGTGACACCCTCAGCACTACCTGTGCTCTCTCTGTGTCCACTCGATTGCTGCCATCTGTCAGCCGGATGTTGTGAACCTTGAGCGGGGGCGCACCCAGGGCTTCCAGGGCATCAGGGTTGCTGTGCAGTTGCTCCAGAGCCTGTTGGTAATACTGGGTCCTGGCAAAGCTTTCTAGATGAGAAGAACATGGTAGTGAGGAGACTTAAGTAGCCTCCAGGCTACCTAAACTTCATAAAAACACAGTCCAAAACTATTAGTTAGCAGAAACATGGCAGGAGGGTTAGACTATGTGGTCTTCAGAGGTCCCTTCCAAACCTACCATTCTGTGACTGGGAGAAAGGAGGAAACACATCCTTACATCCAAGAAGCAGTGCTGAACTGTAATGTCATAGCAAAGAGGGCTCTCAATATAGCCTGTTCCATACTGTGCCCTGGGATAGGACAAGGTGCAATGGATGTGAACTGCAGCAAAGGAAGTTCCACCTCAACACGAGGAAGAACTTCTTGACTGTAAGGGTGACAGAGCACTGGAACAGCCTCCCCAGAGAGGTTGTGGAGTCTCCTTCTCTGGAGACTTTCCAGCCCTGTCTGGATGTGTTCCTGTGTGACTTGTGCTAGATTCTATGGTCCTGCTCTGGCAGGGGGGTCAGACTCGATCTGCAGAGGTTTCTTCCAACCCCCAACATCCTGAGATCTGTGATCCTGTGAAACAGTTCACCTTATGGTAGTGTCTCCTGCTCTTCAGCTGTTTGCACCTCACCCAGAAGGGATCAAAAAACCAAAGTGGTGTGTGAGTGTAATAAAAGGTCGATTTCTGAAAATGTTCTGGATGTAATTCAATTGATTTTTAAGTTTGGTTTGTGTGGGTTTTCTTTGTTAAAGGAGGAACAGAAAATACTTCAAGAATGGAAAACATTTTCTAGACATTGCTGTGAGACAGGAACTTACTGCTGTGAAAAACTCTTGCTGTGGTCTTGACACAGCTTTTCAAGGGGCAGCCATGAAACTGAAGCTCCACTGATGGATGCTTTAACAGGGAGGCACAAAGCACCATTAGAGTTAATGGTCCAGCAGTAACAACAGCACAGTGGACTGGATGCTGTGGAGCTGGCACATGGAGGATAATTGTAGTAAATGGCTATTTATCAATGTCTGGTTACTATATGTAGCTGAGAAATGCTGTCCACTGGTGACCACCACACAATGCGGAGCTGTGAGGCTGGAATTGTGCTGACCCTCCTTATGGAGGCTGAGACATGCCTGGAACAGTCTCAAGGCATGCCTGCTGGGATTTCTAGATGTGCCTCACACTAGCCTGACTTCATTCACTTGACATCAAGAAGGGCAAGAGTTAAACAAAGTGTGTGCACATGTGAAAAAATGGGAACTTTGCTTTCACCTTTCTAAGAGTTTAATACAAGGTGTTATGTTTGTCTCCTGGCCTCTTGCCTGTCAGTTTTATTCCTGGTGTGTGAGGCAGAAGGATGTTGCTCCCTCTCCCTAATTAGACGCATGCCTGTGAGCAGGCAGCATCTAGTTGGCATAGAAACAGCTTTTCTAGGCTGCAGCCTGTGCTGGTCCTCCCTGCCCTCCTGGGCCATCCTTAGGAGCTCAGCAAAATGGGTTGTGGTATGGCAGATCATGCCAAATAGCCACCCAGCCCATGTTTAAAGTATGCCATACTCATCCTGCATGTTGGAGGGGAAACAAGTTTGAGTTTTCTGGTGTTCTTTAGCTGTTCCTTGCTAGCACCTCATGTATTAGATAGAGAATGTCCAAGTAACCCATTTCTCCATGCATTTTCAGTAAAAGAGCATATGAGGAGAGTGAGTAGAAATAGGACTGCCTGAGTGTTTGTACAAGCGTTCAGAGACACCACGTGCATGCAAACTTCCCTTCAGCCCGAAGGAAGGGAAGGGAAATGCTCCTCTCACCCTGCTCCCATCACCGTGGAAGCTCCTCAGTATGAGGCAGTTACATGCAGCAGGATAGCAGAAGGAACTGGAACAGCTCTGGGCATGGGTCAAAGGAGAAAGAGTCCCAGTGTGGCTCCCCTGTGATGGAGACTACAGAAGAACACACCCTGCAGCAGAAAGTGCCCTTTCATCAGCCTAGCCAGCTGGTCACCATTATCATACAACTACTTGGTGGCCACCGATATTGCAGTGGAGCAAGAAGCAGCTATTGTGTTGTGTCACTTGATTGCACAGCTCAGTGGGGAATGAGCCTTCTGACTTTCTCAGTACAGGGGGTGACTTTCCCCCCACCCCCTGATATTTCTAGGTAACAATGCTGGGGCTGAAAATTAAAACATGCTAATGACCTTGTTAAAGCAGATTCCATATTTTAAAGCATAAGAGGATTGTGTCATGTACTCCGGAGCTTGAGGGTATGAGCTGCCTAAAATGAAAGCCTGCTTTCCAGCCTTGTCTGATTTGTTACTAATACATGGAAAATGAAGGGGAGGGTTCCAAGCTTATCTGAGGGCTTGAGGAACAGGCTTGGCTGCACTTTTCTGACAACATCCTCTCATATAAGGGTAGGTGAAAAGCAGTATCATGTGATAGCACCAGCAATGGAGAGGCATGGGGCCAAGAGGTGTGTCTCAAAGGGTGGGTGTCAGCAGGATGGGGGCAGTCTTTTTTGCAATGCTGCCCAGTGATAGGACAAGAGGGAACAGGCACAAGCTTGAATATAGGAAGTTCATCTAACCATGAGGAGGAACTTCTTTACTTTGAGGGTGGGGGAGCACTAGAAAATATTGCTCAGAGAGGTGGTGGAGTCTCCTTCTCTGAAGCCATTCAAAACTCACCTGGACCTCACTTGTCTGTGGTCCTGGGCAACCTGTTCTAGGTGACTCTGCTCTGGCAGGGGGGTTTGGACTAGATGATTTCTAGAGGTTCCTTCCAACCCCCGAGAAAGAGGCAAACCCTGATACTGGTCTGATGTGAGATATCTAGAAATCACTTGAGAAATAAGAAACATCTAATGGAAAAATATATTTGGACTCATAATTTGGATTTTGGATTCTTGGCCAAAGACAAATAGCAGTGGCATCTGTCTAGCTTTTTCTCCCTCAGTTCTAGTCTTCTCAGTGCTGAATGCTCTTACCTGCCCTTCAATCAGAAGCTAATGATGTCTTAGCACTTCACAGACATGCTGTCTTTAAGGGCCAGCACCACAGAGTTGCAGCTAAAACCGCTAGACATTAATACCTACTCACAGATGGTCCTCTTTTCCTGCCCACTGTTAAAGTCTCAGTAAGAAATGAAACCTCCACGACTGCCTAAGCTTTCATTTCACCCTTGCCCTCAGGAAACCCTCCAGAAAACTAGACTTTCTCCTGCCCACAGCAGCCTTCTCTCTCTGCAGTGCCCACCTCTGGGAAAGCACTCAGCAGGGCTTAGCAGAGCAGCAGCCCTGAGGTCAAGCAGCTCTGCCCAAGGAGGCATAACTGAGAGGCTCAGCCACACTTCCCTTTAACTTCATCTGTTCTCCACATCCTGCAGGCTGCTATTTTCCCTGCTGCTCTGGGGCAGAGGAGAAACGAGGCCACAAACAGCACCAAAGCTTACTTTGCATAAGATTGTACATCACGATGCAGCCCCCGCCGCTGAACAGCCCCATGAAGACAGCCAGTTGCTGAAGTTTCCTTAGAGAAGCTGGCATTTTTCCTCTCTGAAAAGAAAAGGGGAAGACAATTGTTGTAAAAGAAGAAAGCTAAAGGGTTATTTCCCCCTGCCCCCTCCCCGCCTTTCCTCAAAGCCCCTTCCAAGCGGGCCTGAAAGCAAGTGCAGCACACAGGCACCAGGCTCCCTGCTCGCTAGGGCCCCACCGCACGCCCAGAAGGAAAGGTGGTGAGAACAGAGCAAACCGAGGATCCAGCTGGCTTGAATGTGTTTATTCAAGTTCTTTTAGCGATGCCACCACTTCGCTAATTGCCGAGGAGAAAATGACCTCCCCGGTGTGGCCGGGGGCCAGCGCCACGGCGCACTGTGGCGGGGGGCTGCCGGTGCCCGCTCGCTCGCACACTGCTAGCATTCAGGCTCCGGGGACTGCGTTTCTCCATCGAGTAAACCCCTCCAAAGTAAACACGCTGGCGGCAGCACTGGATTTGGCCTGGGGTGGGCAGGGACAGAGCCAAGCTAGCGCGGTGCCAGTCTAAGATAATGGAGCCAGGGCGAGCATATTCTCTTGTGTTGTTTTTTTTCCCAAGCTGTGGATAAACAGGAAGGCTCTTGCGAGCTCTTTTTTTCTTCCTTCCGGCACCCCCCGCCCCGGCTTGCCCTTTTAATGAGTCACAATTTTGGCATTTGAATGAATGACCCAGCAGAATGAGCACCCCTGAGAAAGTCAATCTACCAAAGGCTTCCATCATTTGGGCAAGAAGGGAGCTGTGTGGCCTGAAGAGCCTGAGCTAATGCTTCTGCCCACAGCAGCTTAGCAGAGTTGAGCTGAGCCGTCAGTGGGCAAGTAGCACTTTGCTTCAGGCGTGGCAGGATGGGACTTGACTGAGCAGCCGAGTACCAGTTTCTGTCTCTTGCAGCTGGGACAGTGGGGAAGAGTGGTACTGATAGCAGTTAAAAATGGGGGGAAAAATATATTAAAAAGGCTTCTCCTTTGGATGTAAGCACACAGGCATCTGAATCCTGGGAGAAGCTGTAAGGGATTTGTAATCATGCCTTGTTCCTTGTGCCACCCTGGCATGAGAGAAGTGTTGCACTCAGCGAGAGATGGTTAATAAACCCAGGCCCAAACCAGCCAGAGAACTGTGACCTGGGCAAGGCTGCTTGAGTCTTATTGTGAAAGCCACCTCTAGCATCCCTCAGGTGTGTGTCAGTCAGGGAGTGCTCAGCCGACAACCACAGTTTAGAGAGGGTGGAGAGGCAAATATCAGGACTGCTTCCCATGGTGGCTGGGTCATGGTGACACAGGCAGCCTTTTGCTCACTGCTGTGCTGACATACCTGTATGTCATCTCCTGCATCCTCTAGCCTGAGGGAAACCATGAATGCAACCCAGGTACAACTTTCATCTACTGCCCTGTCGCACTAGTGCTCAACAGTAACAATGCAGGCTGTCCCTCAGTTGAAGGCTTTTCTTCTTAACTAGTCCACTTCCTTTTAAGACCTCTGCCTATTTATGTTTGCTGTTTAATTTACTTCAGATTTATGGCTTGCTAGTAACAGCAACAACCCAGAGAAGTGCATGGATATTATCTGTGGAGAACAGGCTGAGGGAACTGGGGTTGTTCATTCCGGAGAAAAGGAGGTCAAGGGGAGACCTTCTCACTCTCTACAACTACCTGAAAGGAGCTTGGAGTGCTGTGGGTTTTGGTCACTTCTCCCTAACATCAAGTGATAAACTCAGAGGAAATGTTGGACCAGGAGAGGTTTAGGTTGGATATTATGAAAAATCTCTTTACTGGAAGAGTGGTCAGGCATTGAATAGGCTGCCCAGGGAGGTGGTGGAGTCACTACCCATGAGAGAGTTCAATAAACATGGACTTTGGGACATGATTTAATGGCCATGGTGGTGTTGGGTTGATGGTTGGGCTAAATGATCTTAGAGACCTTTTTCAAATGAAATGTGTCCCAAAAGCCCCTAGATTGTGCCATTGGTAAAGTCAGTCACCATCCCTCCCCCTCCTAATGTGCTTCTCTGATGAGTTGTTCTTTGCTTGCCCTGGGGAACTGAAGCAGCGTGAGAAGTTGCAGCAGAGGAAGTATGAGTGTGTTTTTGCAGAGAAGCGGTGGCAGTCATTTCACAAGGACTTGCATTTGCAGCTTTCCTGAAATCACAATTTATGACAATGTCCCCTCCTCAAACTGCATGATCTGGTTAGTCCCCAAGTCTCCTGCAAGATCCAGACAGACAGAGGGAGGATCTGACACCAACACTACATTAACAGGGGAAGAAAAGGAACACAGGTGGTAATTCTGGATCGTGGATAGAATGTAACAGGCTGCAACCAGTGGCATTTGGCTTTGCCCTTTCCAAAGCTGTGACCAGACAAAGTTTGCTTTCCATGCTGAAATTTTGGGTAATTGAACACAAATGTTTGGGGGCGGGACCTGCTGCTGGCAGTTTACTGAGTAATAGTAGAAAGATGTGGAGCTCTTGCACCAGCAAGAAGGTTTTAACCAAGGCTCAGGGGAGCTGCCTAGCAAAGGGCGGAAATGAGAGGCTCTGCAACTTGCTGTCAGTGGGTTTGAGGTTTGGTAGGTCTCATGGTCTGCTTGCACCCAAACAAAGGGGATGGAAAGTACAAGGAGATTTGTGCTGCTCAGTCACGTGTGAGTACACGGTCTCCTTGCCACTGCAGCTGGTCGGTGGTGCTGAACACCCTGCTCCTTCCATGCCAAGACAGTGCCACCCAGCAAAGGAGCTTGGCAGCTGAGAAATGGTGAGCTCAGTAAGTGCTGCTGCCCCATGCAGCACTCCCAGCTGCATGGGACGTGCTGCCCCTGCCTGCAGCCATGGCCCATTGCTGGTCCTGGTGAGGTAGGGACATGGTGACTGAGGCACACCCAAGTTGCACAGCCCACGTCAGTCTGCAAAGGGTTTGCTGCTGTAACAGGGAGAGTATGTCCATTGCTTGCTTTTGGTCACATAGAATCATAGAACTATTTTGGTTGGAAAAGACCTTTAAGATCATTGAATGAAACCATTCTTTAACACTGCCAGGTCTGGTGCTAAACCATGTCCCTCAGCAGCACAGTGGCAAGCCTGTAGGCTGGACCACCCCACCCCCAGGCTAGCCCTTGGTGCTCTCCTCCCACTTGTTTCTCAGCTGTCTTTCCAAGCCAGTCCAATGAAAAGTGCATTGTGGAAAGAGGTTCAGAGCTTTAACAAGCCTCTCAAGACCTTGCAAACCTTCTCTTTGATCCCACAATTCTCTGTTAGCTGCAAGGACAGAGGTGTCTCTGGAACCCAATGCATGCCTCACAGGGAAGCTGCTGCTCCTCTCCCCTGCCATCATGGTTCCTTGTGGCATGGTTGTTACAGAATCACAGAATAATTTCTATTGGAAATTGCCTTTATGATGATCAAGTCCAACCATTCTCTATCTCTACCAAGTCTAGCGATAAACCATGTCCCTTAATAACACATCTCTGCCTCTTTGAAATGCTTCCAGGGGTTGGGATTCAACCACCTTCCTGGGGAGCCTGTTCCAGACTTTGAGAACCCTTGTCCAGATACTGCATCCAAATTATTCAGGATCCCTTGGCACACAGCTGCTGCTGACTTCTGAACAATGACACTGGAGATACTGTCAATTTGCACAAGACCCAAACACAGTAAGGAGTTGTCTTCAAGGACTCATTGCTAGGATTTCTGCCCTCTGGCCAACTGTGTCAGCTTCTCCCACCTGTTGTTCTGCCAAAGTACTATGGAGGTGTCTTGCTAGGGAAGGGAAGCGGAGACATACCCAGAGGCATACCTCCTGTCCTGAGCCTTTCTGAAGATTACTTACAGCCTGCAGAGCACAGAGGCTATTAAAGGGAAGAACCAAAGCCCCTCAACTTCATTTGCCACAAAGTGAGTAGGTGTAAGACAAAGCTTTTAGGAGAATCTTAGTATAGATGCATAAGGAGGGAAGTTCATGTTGCTATCTGTGACAGAGATCTCCGCATAGAACCTGTTCAACCACTAAAAAGCATGCAAGTCAACTGGTGGAGAAACAGATTTCTTCACAGGCAGTAATTAAAAAAGCAGTTTCCAAGCTATGCTGTTCTACAAAAACATTTTTTTTCCTTCCCCTGTGCTATTTGCAGCAATAAGAAAGATGAAATGGAGATTAGCACACACAAATCCACCAAGCCTACAGTTACCAAAAGCAAGACATTAAATCATTATAAGTAGTGTTCTCCAAAAACAAATATTAAAAACCAGAGCTTCCTAAAAAGGGCAACATTTGGTCTGTGCCCTGAAAACAGTAAGATGTGGTGGAGAAGGTAGGACTGAGGCACGACTTTGAAACTAAACAGGACTTGGGCAGTTAACAAGATTTAACCAACCCAGAGACGTGGAAGGCTCCCAGGGTCACATGTGAAATGGTGGCTTACTGCAACAATAAAGTCTGGTCTTAATTAGACTTTGTTTTCTCCACAGAGGATCTTCTAAAATTAGGCTGGGCTTAAGAGATTCTCCCTTATTTCAGTAAATTCAGACTTTTCTGGTTTGGTGTCTGAAAGTCACGCGGCAGAGGTTTGTCTTGCACCTCCAGAAGAGGCAGGCAGTGGTGAAGGAAGGGCATTTTCATCAAGCCACTAACGTTCATTTATTTGCCCCAGTCCTGAGCAAGGGAACTGAAGCTGCAGGTGCTTTGGGGAAGGTATTTCCTCTTCCTTTTCCTTCTCTTCCTCCTGGCACTACCAGATTCTACCAGCGCCTCCAGCTTCTGAGGGCTATCTCAGACCAACGAGTAAACAATAACATAGCTCCAAAATTGGAGAGAAGCAACTTGATCCATGTAAACTTGGTGTGATTGTTGCTGCCTTTCTCATCTGGGCCACTGCTTACCCATCTGGCCAAGGCAATATACACTCAGGCCATCTCTACAAGCAGCTAGGAGCCTTTAAACCGCTTTGAACCACGGCAGTCCTGAGGTGTTGGCACGAGACATTAAATATCTGTGGCAAAAGCCTTCTAGTAAATGAAATTAAAACTGCATCAATAGGCCTGAAGATGGCTCTGAGTGTCTAACTTCACAGAATTGCAGAAATGTCTTGGCTGAAAAAGAGCTTTAAGAGGATTGCTGAGAAAGGCCTGTAGCAATAGGACAAGGGGCAATGGTTTGAAGCTGCAGGGCAGATTTAGGCTGGACATTACGAGGATGTTCTTTACAATGAGGGTGGTAGAACACTGGGCCAGGTTGCCTGGGGATGTAGTGGAGGCCCCATCCCTGGAGACATTCAAGGTCAAACTTGATGGGGCTCTGAGCAATCTGGTCTAGTTGGAGATGTCCCTGCTCACTACAGGGGGATTGGACAAGATGACCTTTGAGGGTCCCTTCCAGCCTGATGATTTCTGTGATTCCATGATCAGACAGTGCAACCGTTCTCTAACTCTGCTAAGTCTGGTGCTAAACCATGTCCCTCAGCACCATTATCTTTGGCTGTTCAAAACACCTCTATGGGTGGGGATTCTACCATCTTCCTAGGGAGCCTATTCCAATGACTGAGAATCCTTTCTGTGAAGAAGTTTCTTCTACTGTCTAACCTAAACCTCCCCTAGTGCAACTTGAGGCCATTTCCTCTCAGTCCTCCTTCAAGGCTGGAACTGTTGTCTAACCCTTTTGCAATGAAACTCTTCCCTGGGCTGGTAGAGTTTGAAATGACTGCAGGTTCAGCTTTTCTGCAAAGTCCCTCAGGTAGTCATAAGTTACCAGAGATGAGGGTAATGTCATGCAAACTATGCACAAGAACACACTTGTATTTCACGTTCTTGGTCTCGTGCCCACCCATTGATCTTGTAAGATCTACAAAGCTGCTGGATGTGAGCCAATTTCTATAGTAATAACATGCCAGGACAATGTGTTAGAGACAACTTCTTGACACTCACTGTCTGTAAAATACCTTTATCATCAGTACTGTCACCAAGGAGAGCACAGTGCAACAGAAGTCTCATCATTTCCGCAGAGCACAGAATCACAGAATCTTAGAGGTCGGAAGGGTCCTCCAGAGAACATCAAGCCCAACCCCCCTGCCAAGGCAGGATCCCCTAGGGTAGTTTGAACAGGAATGCATCCAGGCAGGTTTTGAAAGTCTCCAGAGAAGGAGACTCCACAACCTCTCTGGGCAGCCCGCTCCAGTGTTCTGTTACCCTCACTGTAAAGAAGTTTCTCCTCATGTTGAGGTGAAACCTTCTATGTTCCAGTTTGTAGCCATCGCTTCTTGTCTTATTGTTGCACACCACTGAAAAGAGATTGGCTCCTTCCACTTGCACCCACCCCTCAGATATTTATAGACATTGACGAGATCTCCTCTCAGTCTTCTCAAGATTAAACAGCCCCAGGGCTGTCAGTCTCTCTTCATAGAAGAGATGCTCAAGTCCTCATGGCTCTCCACTGGACTCTCTCCAGCAGGTCGCTGTCTCTCTTGAACTGGAGAGCCCAAAACTGGACACAGTATTCCAGGTGTGGTCTCACCAGAGCAGAGTAGAGGGGCAGAAGAATCTCCCTAGCCCTGCTGGCCACGCTTTTCTTGATGCACCCCAAGATGCCATTGTCTTTTTCGGCCACAAGGGCACATTGCTGACCCATGCAGGACTTGCTGTCCACCAGCACTCCAAGGTCTTTCTCTGTGGAGCTGCTCTCCAACAGGGGAACCCCTAACCTGTACTGGTGTCTGTTGTTATTGCTTCCCAGGTGGAGGACCCTGCACTTATCCTTATTTAACTTCATGAGGTTTGCCTTCACCCAGCCCTCCAGACTGTCCAGATCTCGTTGGATGGCAGCACAGCCTAAGGGGGCAGCACAGCCATCCCCGCCCCAGTTTTGTATCGTCAGCAAACTTGATGACAGTCCCTTTTTCACAGACAGTCTCAATGTACTATTGACCCTGGTTTTGAGACATAGGAGCACAAACTGTGCCCTCTGACAACATGACAACATTCTTTACAGTGAGGGTGGTGAGACACTGGAACAGGTTGCTCAGGGAGGTCATGGATACCCCCTCCATGAAGATGTTCAAGGTCAGGTTGGATGAGGCCTTGAGCAACCTGTCTAGTGGAAGGTGTCACTGCACATGGCAGGGGGGTAGGAACTAGATGGTCTTTAAGGTCCCTTCCAGCCCAAACCATTCTATGAATCTATGTTCCTTTTGAGTATTGTGTCCAGTTCTGGGCTCTCCAGGTCACAAGGGACAGTGTTCAACAGAGGCTATGAGGATGATGAAGGGACTAGAACATCTGTCTGATGAGGAAAGGCTGAGAGAGCTGGGAAGGCTTAGCCTGAAAGAGAAGACCAAGGGGAGATCTTATTAATGTTTATAAATATCTCAGGGATGTGTGTCAAGAAGGAGATGCTAGTCTCTTTTCAGTGGTGCCCAGTAATAGGGCAAGGAACAATGGGTAGAAGCTGGAACACTGGAGGTTCCATATTAACATGAATAAAAGCTTCTTTCCTGTGAGGGTGCTGGAGCCCTGGAATAGGCTGCCCAGAGAGGCTGTGGAGTCTCCTTCTCTGGAGACTTTGAAGAGCCATCTGGAAGCATTCCTGTGTGTCCTGCCCTAGGTGACCCTGCTTTGGCAGGAGGGTTGGACTCAATATATTATCTCCAGAGGTCCCTTCCAACCTCTACCATTCTATGATTCCCAAATACTGGGCCTTTGCATGTCTGTTCTGCCCTCACCAATATATCATGAACTCATAGAACTTTCCTCCACTCACAGTCTGATTAAAAGTAGAGGTAATGCTCTGTTTCTTCTCAGTGGTGGTTCTCTAGGAGCACTGACAGGGAGTAGTTTAGCATGTAGGGAGGCAAAATACCTTTTCAGCCAGCTTTGAAATGGTCACTGCAAGGATCTCCTTGGGATGGGTTCTAGAAAGGAGTAACTTGACCCCAGTTAAAATACTTTGAAGCCACAACTCTGTGTAATAAGATTACTGGCAAGCCAGGAAGCTAAGTTTATTCTCTGCCTTTGCTGCTGGCTAATTAGCAAGGAAAGTGAAAGCAGCCAACAGAGTGATTAAGGGCTCTGAACAGCCACCTTATTCTTGTAGTTGTATCCCATCTGCTGGGACACATGCTAGGACACAGGTGGCTTGCTCAGTTTGCACAAAGCCTGACCTGGTGCTTACAGATATTTCCATTTCCTTTTTCTCTTTTTGTGGTTGCTCTCACTTGCACATTTCTATATATGTATCTGTCTTCACACATCTTCTGTACTGCCCTGTCACAGTCTATTTCCCTGTGTGCTCTGAAGCTACAGAGCTTCATCAGGCCGGGTTGTATTTCTTTTCCTCTTGCCTGCCTACCTCCCCACCTCTGCATGTCCCTCTTCCCTGCAGACCACTGCAGCACCCCAGTGCCAGGCAGACACAAACAGTGGGGCCACCATTCCTGTTGTTCCAGGAGCCTTCTCCCTTGGTTGATCTCTCTGCAGAACAGTGTCTGGTTTTCTAACTTTGGGTAACAAAGGCAGCTACCTGAATTACCTAAATCCTTTTTTTTTTTTTCCCTCTTTTCTCCCAAGTTGCATAGATGCTACATGCCAGTTGGTTCAGCCTTTGTGAAGGCTAGGCTCATGTGCTATTCCAGCTTGAAATCCCATCCAGGTCACCATCCAGGACAACCAGAACTGCCCATGCTGAAATATGAGGAATATCGTAAAAAAAAAGAGGCACAACTAGGGCATGTTATTGGAGAAGCACAATAATTATACCTACAGTGTGACCCATTTTTGTTGTTATTAGAGCACAGTGTTATAAGTTAATGTCTAATAACCTGCCATTAACATCCCTAATTGCATGTTTCTGTAATTGGACACTGGGGATGCAGAGAAGAAGGGTGAATATTCACCTTTTTGTGTTTTAGAGGTGGATTGCAAAAGATTTAAGAATAAGAATTCCTAAGCAGGATAAATGGAAAAGTTGTATCTAAGGTAGAAGAAGAAAAGATCCCTAGAATGCATGGTTTTAACAATGAGTGGCTTACCCAAACAAGCTACAGGACAGCTTCTTGGCTTCCCTGCTGCTGGGAGTGAGTGAGATCACAAGAGCTGCAATTTAATGTTCAAAAGAATCGTTCCACGCTGTACCTGTGCCTCCCCACAGCCTGCATCACAGCCCAGCTTCCACACGGGCACGTTAGAACAAAAGAATCACACAGAGAAAGAGCAAATGCAGCCCTTTGTCTGGTGCTGGCAGGATGAGAGGGAACAGCACTCAAGGCTTAGCAGGAGCTTAGCAGAAGTGGACTGTCAAGCCAGGGAGGTTTTCACAGCCTGGTGTGTATGTTCTGTAGGTAGCTTCCTAGAATAGGTTCACCGAACCTGCAAGGTAAGTGATCAGTGAGGAGCACCAAACCTCATGGAAAGATCAAAGAGCTTGCAATGCCCTCTGTGCAGGGGTAACTACTTCCCTCTCATGCCAGTCTGTGGCTATTTCTCTGTCTCCAACATATTAATGATGCCAAAGACACTGACAGGTTCTCAAAGCCAAAACCAATGACCTATCAAGCTTTAAGTCAACTTACTAAATTCTGAGGTGAGGAAAAAGCACTGAGAAACACAACGAGTCTGTAATAGCCTTCATGGCAAATAGGTCACACTACCTGGTAAAGAGAAGGAAGTGGTCACAGAACTTCACAGAGGTACTGCAGACATCTTTGGGCTAGGAGCTGTATGTGGCTACATGAAAAGCTGGTCCCTGCCTGGAAGTTTACAGCCTCTAACTCTAATCCTGATAAGGCTTAGGCTTGGTTGTAGTCTCACCAGCTTCAATAATAGAAGCCACATGCATACATTAAATGGGCATGCATTAGACAATGACCTAAAGGAACTGAATGCCAGGGCAGGCTGTCACAGGGAAAAAATACTGAAGGAATTAACATAGTGTAAATCATATGATGCTTTTCCCTTGTAATGCTTCTGCTTACGGAAATGAGGGGGTAGAAGATGGGATCTACTCTGCTGTGATCAGCATGGAGCCCAATTTACAAAGCCTTTAAAAATATCAGCAGAGCTGGGAAGGTTTGCAGCCCTAAAGTCAAACATCTTGCCGACATAATGCCTTTTATTATATAGTATTGTTGCAATACATACTTTTGGCTCTTTACAAACACCTTGTTCTTATTCATACTTCCTGCTGAAAGGCCAAAACAAATACAATCCTGCCCTAAATCCCCCCAGATTCTCAGATGTAGTAAGTTTATTTCAAGTGCCCATCTTTACACACACCCCCTCCCCCAAGAAGGGCCCCTCCTTCAGAAAATGCTGACCCTCCCTTTCTTCTAAAAGTCAAGTCCCTTTGAAATAATTCAACACTTAAAGCCTAAGGCTTTGAGGAAAACTAATTACTTTCGAACATCTTGGACACCTGGATCGTTTCCAGAAGTTGGTCCTTGCCCATATAAGCAGAACTGGTTCAGTATCAGTTAAATCTGCTAACACAAATTAAGATCTGGGGGGAAAAAAACAACCTCAAACTTGTGACTTTTTAATAAGCACTGAACACCAAAACCAGCACAAGACCAACAGGGATTCTGACCTAGAAACATTCTATTCTCAGATGAAAGGAGGGAAAAAAAGTTCTAATGGGAACCACTTAAGGAAGGAAGGAAAGAAGGAAGGAAATGAGAAAGAGAGAAGGAGAAAGAGAGAGAGAGAGAAAAAGAGAGAAAAGAAAGAGGAAGGAAGAAAAGAAGAAGGAAGGGAGGGAAAGAGAAAGACAGAAAGAGAGAAGGAGAAAGAGAGAGAGAAAAAGAGAGAAAAGAAAGGAAGAAAGGAAGGGAGAAAGAGAGAAAATAAACCTTCATAATCCATGAAGGCTTCTGTTCAGACAGATCCAGCTTGTTAACCTTTGCAGAGAGCTCTGCAAGATGGAGATGGACTGAGTACAAGGGTGAAGGAAGTGGTGGAACTTGACACACTATTTGCACATGCAGCTCCTGGAATCAAGCCTTTAACTTCATCTGAAGAGTAGCTACTGATCTACCCATCCACCCTTGGGAAAAAGGAAAAGATACGCTGGATGCTCACAAGACAGCTGGACATGAATCAGTCTCTTCCAAAAATGAGTCAGGGCAAGAGGAATTTGAGAGAATAGCTGACCACAATCCATATTTTCCTCCTCAGAACACGTGTGGGAAAAGGCTTGAGGGGGAAAAGAAGTATCTCCATTTAATGCTTTAAATGCTGTCTCTTTTTTTTTTTTTTTCAACAAATCTTAGGTCCTTCTATAGCTCCTGATAGGGAAAACTGAGATTTTTTAAATTTGTTCTCATCTTGCAGAGCTATGGCAGGAAAATATGGAATGACTTCCCAGGAAGTCTGTACCAGCTTGGGCATTTGGCCTTCAGTGACCTGGGCTGTGTCACTGCTCATGCACCATCCTCTTTTTTTAGGCTAAAGCACACCAGCCTAGGCAGGTGTAGCACAACTCCAGGGCTGTTTCCTATACCCCTAAACCTAACTCAAACCTACCTTTAGGGGTATGGATACATCCTATGGAGCTACCACTGTGCCCAATGAGGAGGGGGTGTGAGGGTCCAAGAGTAGGACAGAAGCACAAACCACGCTTTTGCGTACTGGGATTGGGTGCCTTGTGTGCCTTCAAGAGGGGATAACCTTTACAGGATCACTGTGTCCTAGAAGTGCTGGGAGCTTTGCAACTCAGGCTGCTTTCTTGCATGTTCAAGGCATATCCTTAGTAGGTGCTTTCAAACAGGGCTGCTAACAACACAGATTCATAGAACAGTTTGGGTTGGAAGGGACCTTAAAAACCATCTAGTCCCTATCCCTCTGCCATGGACAGGGACACCTTGCACTAAATCAGGCTGCTCAAATTTCACCCAACCTGGCCTTGAACACCTCCAGGGGGGGAACATGCACAACTTCCCTGGGAAACCTCCCCCACTGGAAAGAATTCCTTTCTAATGTCCAGTCTGTATCTCCCCTTCTCAAGCTTCAAGCCATGCCCTCCCATCCTATCACTACAAGCCATTGTAAAAAGTCCCACCCCAGCTTTCTTGTAGGCCTCTTCAGGTACTGTAAAGGCTACTCCAAGGTCTCCCTGGAGCCACCTTTCCTCCAGGCTGAACAAACTCCCTAACTCTTGTAGTCTGTCCCCATAGGGGACATACCTTATTTCCTTATAAACCCAGTGCTACTTTCATCTTCAGCTACTTGTTTGTGGGGTTTGTTGATCAAATGCTAGATTACCAAGAGCTAAATACAAGGAGACAAATGTGGCACACAGGAGACACAGAGGTGTGCTGTGATCCATTAGCAAAGGAAAGAGGACAAGTTAGCGGGGAATTGCCGCTGCTAATGGCACTGGCAGGGATCCATGCCCACAGACTTCTTAAATTGAAGGCTGCAGAGGAAAGGCTTTGCCTTTGACCACAACACACACATTTTTTCCCTGCTTGTTTTTGTTTTCCTTTCTCATTGCATGCCTCTCAGCTCTTCCTTGTGGGAATTAGGAAGAGTGATAAAGGGATCCCATCACTTTGATAGAATGTCACTCCCAGGGACCTCAGCTTAGATAGAAAAATCTTCTAGCCAGTGTTCCTTCCAGTTTATCTGTGGCTGTTGCAGTTCCTACCACAGCAGAGCAGGCAAAGCACAAAGACAGTGCTCCCAGGTTTCACAAGCAGCTCAGGAGCTGTGGCTAAAACCACAAACTTTAGCTGGCTCAATTCACAGGTGTAAAAATAAGTGACAAAACACTTCATGGTTCCTACTTTGCTGGAAGATGGTGACATTTAATGGCTTCAAAATGCTCTGACCAGCCTCAGATGTAATTTAACTGAGGTATGAAATTGCCTACGTGTGGCACACATGTGTTAAGAGGCAGGGCCATGTGTTACAGGAAAAAAATAAAAAAAGGATTTTGCTGCCTGGCATAGGCCATGTTGCAGGAGCAGCAGAACAATTACAGCAGCCACGGCTGGCACTTACTAGGAAATTAAAGAAGGCGTTAACAGGTCATTAATACTATGTGACTACCTGCCTTAATAGTCGACAGGCATGAGGATGAGGGGGTGGGTTAAATGGTCACACCTTTTTCTAAGTCACTTTAGAAGGATGAGACCCTTATTTTTCATCACTTTGTAATCTCCTTGTTTATTTCCCTTACGGAGTCTCTTCCGACTGGCTCTTCTCTGGCTTGCTAGCTCTCACACCAAAAGCCACACAGCTTTTGGCCAGGGAACCTAGCAGCTGCACCTGCACCAGCACATCCCAGGGGAAAGCCAGCCCTGGCCTGGGAGCTGTCTCCCTGCTGTTCAGAGATGCTTTTGAACACCTCTCCTGAGTGCATGCTCCTACTTCTGAAGGTTACTTTGTCTGCAAGGCATCCCCCTCTGTTTACAGCACGCTAGGATTTGTTCTCTCACTACTTGCTCCTTGCCTTTCCTGTGCAGGCAGATGGCTGGAGGAGGAGAGAAAAGCAACTCGTTTCCCTGCTCCTTGACAAACACAAGCTCTCCAGAGCAGACAGATGCCTTAAAGTCAGATCCAGGGCATCAATTCATCCTTTGGGTTCAGCTGTGGTGCACAAAGCATTTGCTGGCTCTGGTCTAATGCTTTTTGACGTTGTCAGGCCCCCTTCAGTGAACTACAGCCTTGTAACCAAGATGACAGCGAGTATTGTTCTACATTTATTAATACCGTACGTGCTATCTTCAGACTGACATGTTCCAAGGCCAGGCATCAGCTGTGCCTAGCTCTGCCTTCAAAAAAAAATATTCAGACAAGAGCACAGACCTCCTTCTGCTAATAAAGTAAATAAATAAATAAAAGCATGCCTTTACCATGCTGCTGCCACCCCTTTTTCCTCTTTCAATGTCACTTTNCTTTTGTTTGTTGTTGTGTTTTCTTTCCCTAGTCTCCTTTCAATTTATCCCTTTCTTTTTTGGATGCAAACTTAAATTCCACAAATTTCAGTCTAGATAACAGTTAATTCAATTCAGGAGCCCTTTTATCTCTCTCTTTTTTCTTGAATACATATGTGTTGGTTTGGTTTTTTTTTCCCCACTACAGCCACTGTAATTTTCTGCTATTTTTAAAATGTTCAGCTTAATGGGCTATGTTTACTCAGTCAATAAGTTGATGATGCCCATGACAGGACCAGAAGTGTTTGGTTAGCAGCAGGGAGGAAAAAAAATCAGTAACTCCAAGCATTTGGCAGCTTTGTAGGCAGGAAATCATTTGTATTCTCTGGTTTAAATCAATGACCTTCTTTTCTTTTCTGCTCCAACAGGAAATTATAAACTCTGTGAACACTATTTGCATAGTGCCTTCTGCAATACACTTGTATATGCCTGGGCAATACAATATGTTAACCCCAGCTGTGCTTCTCTGAAGTCCCCCTTAGAAACCAGCATTTTAGTTTTACATCTGCAGGCATTTGTCTTTATGAGAAGCAGAGGCAGAACAGAGCAAGATGTGAAAAGAGCTAGCTGCATCTCTGCTTCCAGTGGCACTATCAAAAGATGAAGGCATTACTATTTGATAGCAGGGTTGTGTATGGAAAAATGCCTTCTTTGTGACCTGGTAAAATGTTACATTTTCAGTATGGCAGACAGAAACTTGCTACTTCTACACTAAAGCTGCAATTGCACCTTTGTATCTTGCTTGTCAGAGTTGCCCTATTGTGCCACACGTGGTTTGAAAGTGCTGCACCTGTGCTTAAACCCAGCTCAGCATTACAGAGTTTGTTTCTCAAAGTTTCAGCCTTCTCCTTCCTGCCCTTTTGCTAAATGCACTTGAAGAAGAAAAAGAAATTACCATCTTGTTTTGGTATGCTGATGGCAAGCTGTTCCAGGAAGGTGACATTCTGAGATAAGGCAGTGTTGAACCTGCCACTGAACTTGCCTGAACTTTTTGTGCTGCTCACTGCTGCATGAAGTCCAGCTCAGCTATTTCTCAGCAATGCAGAAGAGCTGGCATTCAAGAAGACAAGCTAGTCACAGGAGACAGAGGAGGTGTGTGGCTCTTTTTCCTGTGTTCCCCTGCAGTATGATCCCAGTGCAGCCCCAAAGTCCGGGATTCTTGTCCGTGGCCAGAGCTAAGTATTGCAGCAACTGGCACTGTAAGGCTCCTGGACCTAAGCCCCCCTTGATGTGCTTAACTTCACCCTGTGCAGGAGAATGACATGGTAAAGCAGTCTGAAAAGCAGGATTACAGCCCCAGAAACTACTAAGGCCTCAGCCATCTGCACTGACATTAAATGTCATAAAATTCAGGCAGCCAGATTTCTCTGCTTTGCTTTTGCACATGACAAGCCCTTTCACAGTAGTTCTCAGCATCCCTCCTGTGCTGCCAATGCCACTGGCACAAAGCTGTAGTCATCAGGTGATCTTTGAAGTATATTTATTAGTTGTGTCACAACTCTCCCTCCCTGAAACAAGTAAGATAGGAAAATTACTCATAGTGACTGAAGCAGAAGTAGTATGTAATTCTTGCACTCCTGCTTTCATTTCTATTAATTTGCCAGATGTAAGGTTCCCATCCTGTGACCCTACAAGCATTTCTTTCCTTCCCACTGCAAACTACATGCTTGTTAGGGTTCCTTCAGAGCTTCTCACTGCTGGAGCACCCTTTGTGTTTCTAAAATTTACTGATTGAAGGGAACCACCAAGAAAATGAAGTGTCTTTCTCACAGGAGACCAAAGCACCGTCACAGAAGGGCTGAGGTCTTAAGGGACCTCTGGAGGTCACTTTGTCCAGTTCTCTCCCTGCTCAAACAAGGTTGCCTACAGGCCCAGGACAATGTCCAAATGGCTATTGAATACCTCCAAGGATAGAGACTCCCTGGGTAATCTGTGCCAGCACTTAGGCACCCTCACAGTGAAAAAGTCTTTCATAATGTTCAGATGGCACTTCTGTGTTTCAGTTTGTGCTCACTGCCTCTGGTGCCACCACTGGGCACTGCTGGAAAAAGCCTGGCTTCCTCTTTTTCACACTCTTCCTTCAGCTATTTGCACACATTGCCTTCTCTACTCTGAACAGACCCAGAGAGCAGAGTGCCAAATCAAAGGATGAATTGGACAGCTATTGCTCAGTTGACTTTCCCCTTCTGAGTGAATCAGAAGTAAACGTGCCTTTCTGTTATTTTCCTCCCTTCTCCATGCATATACCTCCTAAATGTCATGTTGTCACCTCTTGCCATTGAACACCATGTACTTGGAATCCCTCCAAATCACAAGAAAAAAATGCTTTAATCTGGGAAGACGTGCAAATAGAATAGCTCACACCAGAAATATGAACTGGTTTGGTTAGTTTTGGACTGATTTGTGAGTGATTTATGATTACATATGAAGAAAACATCATCAGAAACTGTGGAGTGATAGTGGTGTATGTACAAAGAGATCTGCTTCTGTTAGACATGGGAAGGTATGGGCCATTATCTAATTCTTTTGAGGTTGTGAAAGGTGTGCTATGTGACTAATTAATTTCACTAATATGTGACAAGCAACTTTCATAATGGAAAAAATTACTTTGCTAGATAATTTTGTATTTAACAACTTATCATTGTTGTTACACTCCTAAGGGTGTGTATTTTCCACCATGCAGAAAATTGGTATGGAATAGAAAATGCTGATGGAGTAAAAAATGGCATTTAGCTTCAAAACAGCAGTTTGTGGATTCTTGGTTTTTTTAATATATATAAGCTATGGTCTTTGAGATTTTTGCTCAGATGGCAGCTATGTATTCATGTGGCCTCTGCTTACAAGAAGAAAAATATAATTCTTCCTAGGGAAAGAAGCAAATTACCCTGCAGGAAAGGGAGATTTAGTGCTATGGTGTTCAAAAGGGCTCAAATGGAAATTCGGCTCAAGAGCTCTGTACTGAATTTAGAGCACAGATTTACCAGCTGGCTCTGTTCTTGCACTGGGCTTAAATGTCCTGCTGCATTCACACTGAATTGAAAGGGATTTGCTGTAGAGGTAAAAAGCAAGACTCACTCTTTTTTGAGTTTAATACAGGGTAAGGACTTTGCTGAATCAGTAGAGTAATTCTTGATTTATACTGCTACAGGGAAGTGTAAAGCCAGATTAAGAAGGCACCACAAAGTGACAGTGTTGGGATGTGTACTTAATGTTTGGTAAATGAAACATCTGGAATAAAATGCACTATTCACTGCTCTTACCATTCTCTCTGGAAGTGCATTATGAAATGGATTGCGTTTTCAGAGGGTTTTCTAAACCCTTATAATATTAGTAATGGGAACCCAGAGTCTCCAAACATTACTCTCGGTGTAACCAAACAACTTAAAATGAGATTTAACTTGGTACCAGAGAAGACAGAATTGTCTGCTTTACTGTGTGTATGTACAGACAGTAGGACAGCAGAGCTGGCTGACAGATATACAGAGCTAACATTTACCACATCTGCTCCTCTGCCCAAGGCTGCGCACATAAGAGGAGCTAAACTTCCTCTTTGCCCTTGATACTTGGATCCATTAGGCACATCCTCAAGTGTCCTATTTGTTTTTCTCCATTTGTGTTAGCCTGGAGAAGAGGAGGCTCAGGGGGGACCTAACCACTGTCTACAACTACCTGAAAGGAGATTGTGGCCAGGTGGGGTTGGTTTCTTCTCCCAGGCAACCAGTGACAGAATAAGGGGACACAGTCTCAAGCTGCACCAGGGCACGTTTAGGGTGAGATGTTAGGAAGAAGTTCTTTGCAGAAAGAGTGATTGGCATTGGAACAGGCTGCCTGGGGAAGTGGTGGAGTCACCACACCTGGAAGTGTTTAAAAGACTGGATGTGGCACTTAGTGCCATGATTTAGTTGATTAGATAATGTTGGCTGATTAGTTGGACTCGATGATCTCGAAGGTCTTTTCCAACCTGCCTGATTCTGTGATTGTGTGTTGGCCATTCCTTTCTAACAGGCCATTCTCCTCCATCCAAGCCAAGCAGCTAGGGCAAGCACATGCTGCTATACCCTGGCTTAGAGGTTCCTATAAGCGTGGGATTTTCCCCTGGGGATGTTTGGGCAGTTTTATGATGCAAAGGTCTTACTGGAAGAAAGAAGTAGCCCTACAAGGTCTGGGTGCCTTGCTGAGAGATGAATACTGGTTAGCATATATATAAGATCCAGTATTGGTAGGAAAAGTGAGAAGAATGCAACTAATCATTTTTAATTTACGTAACAAGTGGCACTCCTCTGACTCCTTCCCCAAATTAGCTTGTTAAGTATCATTCAGTATGTGCCATTTGTGCTTTAGGGGACTAAGAGTCTAAGCCAGTTTACTGGTGAAAGCAACAATTTTCTCATTAACCATTAATGGCAATGTTTTAATTAGTCCCAGGGTTCTGGCAGAAAGTTAAGTCCTTCCTTCAATAACCAGCAGTTACAGATGCAGTAAGTGTTAATAACCTAATAGGAAGCAACCTAGGCAGGCACACATTCCAACACCCAGAAAATGGATTCCATGTAGCTTTTTGATGGATTGGTCACACTTTAAACGCCAAAAAAGTGCTTGAATTTTAATACAGAGAGTTGAGCTGTTTGCAGCCCCATCGTTTTGTTTCCCATTTCTCTCACACCTGAGGTTTAACATGCCCCCACTTCTCTCACACCTGATGTTATAATATGCTCCCTGATAGGCAATTTAAAGCTAAAAATGTCACCTGCTTTAGGGTTGGGGAGGGGAAGAAATAGAGAAAGAGGGAAGCAACTGCTCTTGGACTCTTAGCAACTGTGCCCAGACACCAAAAGAGGAAACATAAGGAATCAGGTAAGCTTTAAATAGCTTTGTTTCTGATACAAGCTTTCCAAGCCACAAATGCACTTTTATAAAGATGCAAGAGTAAGCACAGGGATGATATGGGAATGGCATGAAGTGAGTATGATACCAGAAAGTACTTAATGGAAACAGCAGAGGTCTTAGCAAATATTGGTCTAAAGGCCACCTTAGCTGGTTTTCCTCTCTTTCAAAACTAGAGTAGCCAGTTACACTGCCCTTCCCTGTCTCTCTAGCCTCCAGGGTTTTAGTTGGGGTTAACTTTCTCTTAAACAGAGACCAACAAATTGCCATCACTTTAGGGATACAGTAGCCCCTAGGGATTCTGTATCTTGAGGGATAGAGAATTGTCACTTTGACTGGTAATAATGCTTTTGGAGCCTTGGTTTTCTACTGTACTATGGAAAAAAAACTACTGTCACTTTATTTGCTGAAGTAACTGTCCACCTTAGGAGATATTTTCTGCACTTTCCAGTTCAGGAGGTAAACTAAAGTTGGGCGAAGAAATCTTGAGCTTTTGTCATGGTGAGGAACAGGTCTGATTTTGGCAATGGACAGGGCTTTGCTAGTGATCCACTGCAGTTTTGGCAGTGGGCAGGGGCTTTTCTGGTGATCCACTGCAGTTTTCCAGCCTCAGAACAGCTGTAACTGAGGGAGTTGTGGAACTCATCAGCACAATATGAGGATGTACTAACAAGACCCCATTTACTGTAAGTCTAGTACAACAGGGAGGCAAAGATGAGGCAATAGTGTCAGCTACACAGCTCTAGTGATTTTTTTCTCCCGGCTTGATTTAAAACAGTTGTATGATAGGCTGATAATTATAGTTATTTTCAACTCAGCCATGCAATGGATGCAGGCTTCTGAGGTGTGACTTACCGTATTCCAGTTGAAGTCACAATCTGTGGCTTGATTTTTAGGCAGCTGAGGAAGCAGGGAATGTTATTTGTCCTATAAAGCACTCGGCTAACAACAGGCTTTTTGGTGCTGCTCCTCTACATCAGTGCTTCAAGATCCCTATCACTTGGTAGCCTCAATCCCCTCAAAATTCTCTGCCGACAGCTCTTATCCAGACACCACCTAGAACAAAAGGGAAAATGCAAAGAATTATGTAGCAGAGGCAGAGGAAGAATGCTCCTACGTTCCTAAGGATTCAACAGAGTCCCTCGACCCGCCACTCCAAGGCAGCCTCTAGTACTGTCAGTCCTGCTGCTTGTGTTTTCCTGGTAACCAGATTATGGCAAAGCAAGAAGTTGGCACATGACTTTTGACACAACAGTAGCCCATCAAAAGCATCAGGGATTTTCTGCTGCATTGTCCAGCCTTATTCACAAAAGCCTGACACAAAGAACCACACATGATTTTGCCTAGAGCCATGCCTCCAGGGTGCCTGAAGAGTGCTAGCAGCATTTGTAGAAAGGTGGTAACAGAGCATGTACTTCACTGGTACAACTAAATATAATTTTCATAGCAGACATTTCTCCTCTCTTGGTAATAATGAATCCATCACAGTTCAAATGCTGGGACTTTTTGTTTACCAGTGTATCCAATTGTTATGAATTAGCCTATCTCAAAGTGGGCACATTCATTTCTAACAGCACTGTGTGTTTAACAGTCTCTGAACACATAGCATATTGCTCTGCTCTATTTAGGAGGAAAAAAGCAGATGTTAGGAGTTTTAAAGATGAAACATTTCAGGCTTTAAACTAGCAAGCTCTGTAAGAAGTGGAGTAAGAAAAGCCAGGATCCTCCAGATTTGCTTTTCTTGGAGTTTCCAAGGCTGACTGAAAGCACAGCTCCCTGCAGAGACAATCCAGACACCCTTCAGTATCCAGTCACCTGCTTCCACAAAATTCTACTATCTTCAATACCTCAAAGATCTTGTGCCTGTCAGGTCTGTTTTAACAGGGCAGGAGGTTCCCACACTGTCTATACACGGATGTGGACACACACACAACACACATGCTGTGAACAGTCATTTCCGTAGGAAACTAGGCTGGACTATCTGCAAGTCAGTCAATACAAAGGCAGGCAATTTTCAAAACAGCTGTTAAAAAGCTTGTTAAAAGCCTGCTAAAGCCTAGGAAGGGGACTGTGTGCTCGTAACAGAGCTGCAGACCGTGCCACCCCAACAGCAGCCTCTTGAGTACTCCCAGCACGCAGGAGTTAAATGTTGCAGTATCAGGGTGAACAGACCCAACAGGAATAAGGCTTCCATCCATTGGTCACTCAGTCTCCATTAACAGGACACTTGCCAATTAAACTTCAATGGCATCTTTTGAAAACAACTTTTACACCTACCCTATTTCTTCTGGAAGAAACAGCCTGCTCAGCTGTATTCCCAGCTGTCAGTTTTGTTTTTCCCAGCCTGCTGGCAGCCACAGCTACTCAAGAGTAAGTTATGTCAGGCACTAGGATTTTCTACAGTACGCATTACATCACCTTTCCCACGAAACTTGTCTGAGCAGATCCCTTTTCTTGCTTTCTTCTTTCATAATGTCCTTCACATCCCCCTTTCAATATTTGCTCTCCGTGGAAGCTCAGTTGTTGGCATTTTAAGGAAAGGTTACCCAGCTAAAGGGTCACTAATGGAGCTTTTTTTTCCCCTCCCTGTCCCATGCTCCCAGAGAGAAAACTTTAGCATGTGCCATCTTTAAAGGAAAGCTTCCCTTCATAAAACCCTGCAGCACTCATTGTTGGTTTCAAAACAGGACAAGGAGCATAAATTCCCTTAGTCTTTTTAATTCTAGCAGTTAAGTAAGGAGGAGAAAGATCAAAAGAGAAAACAAAACAAAGACAGCAAATTATTCTCTAGTGCAAGTGGAAAGCTGGATCCCTAAATTTTACCCTTATCCCTGATACTTAGATGACTGTATCCCTGATCAAATCGTTCTGTGCCTCTGCTTGCTTCTTTACGAGTTCTCATAAAGAAGTCAACAATCCTTAAGTCTTTCAAAATGTCCTCTAGATAAAATGTAGCACTTGAAGCCTGGTCCCGAGACAAAGGAGGTGCTGGGAACCTGCCCAGTTTTGGCAATGTAGGAACAAAATTATGTTGAGTCTGGGGACAGGATTTGGATTAAGCTGGGGATGCAGCCTAGGGAAAAAGAAAAGATAAACACTTCCAAATGTAGGTGTATAAACCAGCATGGCTTAATATACATGCTGACCAGTGTGCAGGTGTGCACACAGGTGTGTGAGCAGGCATGTCAGACAGCTGCTTGCTCTGTCTTCATCCCAGCTCTTGCACTGTCCCTCACTGGAGCAAGGCAGCCTGTGCAGCAAACTAGCACTGTTCAGTGAAGGGCATCAGCTCAAATGCAGGGTAAGGATGCTTATTTTGACTAAAGATAAATGGCTGCACAAGAAGTTGGGAGATGTGCATGTGCCCAGACAGANCCAAACCATTCTATGATATCTTCTATTCGAATGCAGCTGCTGCTTCTAAACACAGTGGCTCCCACACCATCTCCTTGAGCAGTTTGAGTCTTACACAAACAATGGAGAGGAAATGTAATTCCCAGTCTAGGAAAGGAAACACAGCTAAATGAATGCTGTTAGCAAGGGCAAGCATATTATCTCTGCCTGTTTGAGAACCCAACAAGGTTGAACAAAATCTTTTCATTAGCTGCAGCAGAGTGGTTATTACACTCCATTTGAACGATCTGGTTAGGATTAAGCATTGCTTGAAAAACACACTGCTTTTACTCCCAAAGCATTTTCCATGGGACTTGGTAATGCTTCAGTTTAGCAAAATGCTGAAGGATCTGCATCATGTTTAAGATGAAATGTAACCAAAGCACCCTGTACCCTGCAGCAGTGCTTTCTGGACCTTTCTTTTTGTAAGGGCTCTGTGAAAAACCAAACAGGAGGAAAAAAAAATGCAAGCAAGCTATTTTGAGATGGCTTTTAAATTTAGTACAAATAGGTCCTGATCTTTACTGGAAAACTTTTAAAGAAGCCAAAACAACAACAAAAGGAATTAAAACCAACTGTGCTTTGACAGCAAAATCATTTTAAAAATAGCTTAATCTTTTTTAGAGTCAATAATCTGGGCAGATAAGTAAAGCCAATGGATAATAAAATAACCAAGCAGTGGGTACACAGTTAATGTATCAGCTTGCTCTTGATGGTAATAAGCAATGCTAAAAGAGGAGGAAATTCTGAAAGCAGAAGGCAATATTTCATTTACTATTCAGCTGGGATTACTGCCTAGGAAGTCACTAATACACATTCATAATGAATACTAGAAGTGAGCACAGGCACAAACTTGCCTGCTACCCAAATGAGTGTGACTAGTGATGAATGTTTCTCTTACTAATCTTTCTTAGAGCCTGGACTTCACTCCCAGAAAGGCAAGATTATTTGGGAGGTTCCATTTTCACACTTAATTGCAGAATCAGACGTATGGAGCTCTTCCAGAACTTCTCTCAGTTTTGGTTTCTTCTGAGCAGAGAGAACATCAAAGAGCAACAAAGCCCAAAGCACCTGCTTTGAACTTGGCTTGCCCACCTGCCAATAGTGTCTTGGATTGGGCATTTCCTTCTCTTTTCTGGAAGGCAGAAAACAAGAGGAGTAAAAAAGGAAAGCCAGCCCAAAGGAGTATTCTGTTCTTGTTCCAGTTGGTTTGTTTAGGATTTTCTCACTAGCCTCTGCCAGACAGGACAGGCTTCAGAGTTTTGGAAACAGAACTGAGATCAGATCGGAAGAGGATATACCGAACTTGTGGCTGTAGTCTGGGTTCCCTGGCATGGTCAGACCCTTCCCATGGCACAGTGTGATGACCCCCACAGCCCTTTTGACAGAAACCACTCACAAGGCACTTTTCCTGTCTTAGGAGTTTCAGATGAAGAGGCAGCTGCCTTGTGCCAACCAATTGGGAAATGTTAGGCATGAGGTGTGTCTCCCAAAAAGTCTGAATCATGATTGCAATGCCCAAGTCAGATGCCTAAAGTAAGGAGGAGTTTCAATCCAGACTACCCTTCCCCCTTCCTGAAATGCCAAACTTGCTGGTTTTCCCACTTGGCTTTCCAGCTGCCAGGGATTGCTGTTAGAAAGGGATGGTACAGTAATTTCATTTCTAAAGCATCAAAACCCACTGCACTGAGAAATTCAGGTAACACTGCTGAGGAGCACTTGGTGTCACATACATAAACCTCATGTAGGATGGGCTGCTACCACCCCTGAAACCAGCGGGCTTAGTAACAGAGAGGGGAACTGTGGCTTCTACAGAGAAAATGCAAACTTGAGACACACAAAGGGCCATGAATCAGAACAGAAACTTCTGACCATACTTTTTACCCTCAATTTCTATTTTTACCCCTTCCTTTGCTCCTGCAAAAATCCAGAAGTGGCACTGCTCATGTTGTGACCACAGATCGTTTGTCAAAGATTTGCCTCCTCCCTTTCTGTGTGAGCTAATGGTTCCCAGCAAGCTTTCTGGGGGGCTGAGTCACAAAGAACTGACAGATGAGATGTGGTATTTATTTTCTTCTGCCTATATATATTTTTTTTTTTAAAAAATTTTTTTTTTTTTAAAGCATGGCATTCTCCCCCATCCCCAACCACAGAGGAAGGGACAACCAAACACAGTGCAGCTGTGAGCTCTAAGGACAGTGTTCACAGGACCTGCAGCTTCCAGTAAAAGCCTTGTATATTTGTGCTCTCTTCTTTTTTGGTACCAGGCATTGCTGGATGTTTTCTCAGTGACAAACTGTGTTAAAAGTTGCAACATTCAATCTTTAAATGTTAATTACCAAGGCATGATTGCTTCAAAAATCCACTGCCTGAGGCCAGGGCCTAGGAACTGGAAAATGTAGTTTCAGAAAGAGATGAGAACAAATGCTGAGCCTTTTAATTGCAGGTTAGTACAAATGACTAACAGTAAAGCAAAAACCATTTGGATGTGTTTGTTGCTCTGAATGTTGAATTCAGAACTTAGCAGTGACTTGCCCAGGGTTTGTTTTCCTCCCCCATTGCTCTTCTTTTTCCAAAAGTCAGAGAAGCTGGTGAATTTTGGAGAGGTGCAGAAGTACCTGTCTAAAACTTCAGTTAAAATCATTTACTAGGTTGGAAGAAAGAAAGAAAAGGCTAAGTAAGGCATGCAGGGTCATAGAATCATAGAACTGTTGAGGCTGGGAGACACCTTTGAGATCATCAAGTCCAACTACTCAACTAGAGCTCACAACCCTGCCACTACCACTAAACCACATCCCTCAGCACCACATCCATGCATCTTTTAAATACCTTCAGGGTTGGTGACTCCACCACCGCCCTGGTCAGCCTGCGCCAATGCTTGATAACCCTTCCTGTGGAGAAGTGCTTCCTAATATCCAACGTGAACCTCCCCTGGCACAACTTGAGGCCATTTCCTTTTGTCCTGTCACTTGTTGCATGTCAGCAGAGACCAACCCCTACCTTGCTCCAACCTCCTTTGAGGAGGCAGTCAAGCAATAGTCACAACAGCTGGTGGACAATTGCTGTGCTCATTCAAGGGTGAAGATTGCAGTGATTATCTACATCTTTTTCCACCTCCCTCAGTTCCACTGGAATCTACCTGGAATTACCAACAGCGCAACAGTGGCTTGGGCCTGTTCCATCACGTGTGGCAACAGAAGATTAAATGCTGCTGTGACTCAGCATTGCCCTACTGGGCGTCCCAGTCTGAAGCCAGCACAACCACTGCAACTGCAATAGCATCTGCATCTCCACCCTTCTGACCCTGCTGCTGGCAGAACGGGGACAGCCCTTTGCAGGGCATCAGAGGCACTACTTTTCTTACAAGGGTAGAGAACTTGCTCATTCTTGCCTCCCACCACCCCTTAGTGTTGGCCATGCTTTGGAACACACAACTGAAGGGAGACGTAACTCACAACCTGGTGGGCCTGTGGCTTGTTTCTTGTATGACCAGAGGAGAGACCATAAGAGGATAATCTGTGATGGTCCTAAAGTTGCAGTTTTGCACCAAAGACCAGAGGCCAAAGAGACTCTAAATTGTGACACTCTTCTAATGCTGACATTCTCCAGGAACCTCCAGTGCTGCTGCTGGGTGTGCTCAGAAACACTTCTGACCTCATAGCTTTAAACAGATTGGTAGTGCCTACCTCCCTAGGATTGAGAAATGGAATGCCACTTCACTACCAGAAGGGCTTGATCCACCAGGTGTATCCAAAACTTGCCTAACCCAGCGTGTTTCATCCTGAGGAGCAGACAAAAGAATAGAAAATGGTGATGATGATAGCACTTGTATCCCATCTCCCCTCCTCTCTTACTTCTACCTAAAGCTCTGTACTGAAAACTTTTTTCCTGTGGCCTGGGAGATGCTGAGTATGTTCTCTTATTAATTCAGCCTGCACTGTTCTGTTAAATGGGGAATAAAAGACCTTTCCCTCATGGCAATTCTCAGCAGGTCTGTACCGCCAACCCTTGCCCACAGGCCAGTTTTTGCAGGCTTGCTCCATGACCACACTGTTAGGAGTAGCTAATAGTTGTTATTTTCTGTGCATGGGCTTGGTGGTTGGTTTTGGTTTTTCCGTAGGGAACAGGTAAAATACTAACTGGTGTCTGCTGCAGGCCAGCACAGCAGCAAAAACACTACAATGTCAGAAAAAGCTGTTGTGTGCTCTAGGAAGAGGATGGTATAATGCTGAAGGACTGTCCTTCTGGAAGGAAATAGAGCTGGTGTCTTCCACATCTATCCTGTCTGACTGGAGCAAACCCCACACAGCTGACACTACTCATCTTTCCCCTGACTGATACCAATGGATTTGTCCAAGAAGAGAGCTCAAACACTGACAGGTGTCTGACATACTGACCATGGGTGGTGTGAATGACTAGAAAACCTATCTCTGGAGCAAAACAGCAGTGCACCAAGCTAGTATTACCACATCTTTTTAAAGTAATATGTGATCTACTTTGATGGGGCTCATGAAGTTCAGGAGAGGTATCTCTGCTCAGGTCACTCCATTCAGACAAATATATCAAGCAGAACACTAAACCAAGTGAAACACAGTGCTGTACAGCAGCCCTCAGTTGGTGTGGTCAAGTAAGTAATGATGACATTCACTTTATTACTATTCCTCCCTTGCACACTTTCCAATAACCCAGGTGAAGGCTGCACTTGTAAGGTGGAAGTGTGCAGAAGAATGGGGCTTACCCTATCTCGCATCCTCCCCTTCCTTGCCAGCTATTCCATGCTCAGTTTCATAGAATCATAGAACCATTTTGGTTGGAAAAGACCTTCATGATCATCAAGTTGAACCATTCTGTAATTCTACCAAGCTTGGTGCTAAACCATGTCCCTCAGCACCACATCTCTGCCTCTTTTCAACACCTTCAGAGATGGGGATTCAACCACCTCCCTGCAGAGCCTCTAACAGTCTTTGAGAACCCTTTCAGTGAAGAAGCTTCTTCTAATATCCAACCTAAACCTCCCCTGGTGTAATTTGAAGCCATTTCCTCTCATCCTATCACTTGTTACTAGAGAGAGGAGACCAACACCCACCTCGCTCCAACCTTTTTTCAGGGAACTGTAGAAAGCCAGAAGGTCTCCCCTCAGCCTCCTCTTCACCAGACTGAATAACCCCAGCTTCCTCAGCTGCTTCACACCAGACCTGTTCTCCAGACCCTCCACCAGCTTTGTTGCCCTTCTCTGGACCTGCTCCAGCACCTCAATGTCTTTCTTGTAGTGAAGGTCCCAAAACTGAACCCAGTACTCAAGGTGTGGCCTCACCAGTGCTGTGCACAAGGTGTTCACAGAGGGATATAGTTCTTTTTTATCACAGGTACAACAGAGAGAGCAAGAGAAGCCTCCTGTACTTCTACCCTATTGAATGCCACTGCTGCTCTATGAAAACCCAGCTGCCAGTGTGTTTTCCTGACCACCTCTATGATGATTGTCAGGGACAGAAAATATTAATTAAATTTTAATTAATAAATTGAATACTGTGGGGATAATTATAGCTATTTACAGGGAGTGTAAGGGATTTGGAGGGCCTACCTTCTGTTGTTTTTGCACAAAGTGTTGCCTCTCCCTCTAAGCTCTAATTAGCTGGCTTTTTTTTTTTTCTTAATAGCCAGTCTCCAAATGATTGCTCAGTAGCTCCCTTTTTTTTGTTCCTCATCAGCAGTTCTCCAGCACAGCTGCTACAGAAGGGAAGCAGCAATGTAGTTTGCCTTGCAGGGAGCAGGTGATGAAGAATCCATCAGAAATGGTGTAAACCAACAACATTATTACCAAAAA
>WBNM01000496.1:0-32973 GCA_013399055.1 Ramphastos sulfuratus | reverse complement strand
AAAGAGAGAGAGAGAGAAGAGGCCCAGCCCCTAGTATTACCTAGCAAGGGGACCGTAAAAGAAACAAAGGACAGAGGCAGAACTAAGAAACAGCAAGGACTCAGGCTGCTGCAAGGTTACAAACTTTCTCTCTATGCAGCCCTCTTGTCTGGCTGCATGTTCTGCCTTCCTGCATATGCATAAAGCCAAGAGTCATCAACAGCAGATAAGCACCTGGGAAAAAGCAGCCTGTTCCAGCTCAAAGTCAACCTTGCAGCTTGGAATAACTTCCCCTCTAGCCCTTATTTTCAACCTACATGTTTCCTCTTTTGTGGTAAAACCTTTTAAAAAAATTTAAACGGACCCAATCACCTGTATTTTAAACCCAGTTGCTTTTAGTCACTCAGTGTATCAAGCAGAAGGGTCACTTCAGGACAACGTTAAACTAAAGGCACACAGCAAACACACTGTACCCAGCTATCAGGAGTTCATTCCAGCCTGCTTTCCAATTTCATGCCGCTAGATGCAAAATAACAGTGCCTAAGAACAGAGCTGTTGGAGTTTGGAGGTTATTTTGGATGCTGTTTTGTTGGGTTGGGTTTTGGCAAAAAGCAATCACCGTGACCAGCAGACAGCCCCCTGCCCTCCCCCAAGCATCCCGCCCTGCCTGCTGCTGTTGGCCCAACAGCTGCTACGGAAGGAGCGCAGCGCAGCGGTTGCAGGATGAGGGTAGGCAGCAGCCAGCAGCTGGCCTGGTGCCTGCCCTCCCCTTCCCACCGCAGCACCAGGAACAGGAGCCAGTTTTTGGCTCCCACCGAGGTGAGATGGGGTAAGGAAAAGGGGGAAAGAAAGATATTTTTTTTGGTAACCAAAAGCTATAAATGTTAGTAAGGGAAAATGGGGATGCTCCACTGGCCAGTGTGGAAAGCAGGATATCCCCAAAACCCAGCATGGATCCCTGTGGCTTTCGAGGCTGGAAAGCACTGCCTAAACTAAGAAAGCTATCTTCCCATCTCAAGAAAGGAAACATAAAAGCCAGAATCACTCTTGCAGTAAAGCCTAACTCATCTGGCTACTCAAGTGTGCTTGACAATATTACCCACTGCCCAGGGGTGCTGAGCTGAGGGCTCTCCTGCACCAAGGTTTCTCCCTGCCTTGCACCTTGGCTGAAAGCCTCATATCACAGTGCCAAAACCCTGCTCCAGGTCTGTCTATTAGGAAAAACTTTACTGAAATGGTGGTCAGGCACTGGAACAGGCTGTCCAGAGCCACTGTCCCTGTAGGTGTACAAAAAACATGTAGACATGGCACTCTGGACATGGTTTAATGGGAACAGTGGTGTTGGGTTGATGGTTGGACTCAATGATCTTGGAGGTCTTTTGCAGCCAGAACAATTCTATGATTCTATACCTTTCACAGACACAGAGGTTCCCCCAAAAAGGAGCAGATAAAGCACAGTTTCCTCTTGATATTTAGAATTATGCCACCGAAGATGTGCTCGGTAGCATATGCAGTAATTCACCTGCTCACACCAATTCACATACAACTACTGACAGGGTGAGAGTGCCCACACCAGCAGCTGCTGCAAAACATCCTTTAAAACCATGAATGGTGTCTTTAGATGGCCTTTTCCCCATATCAACAGCACAACTGATTCTGTAACTAGGAGGTAAAGATTCTGCTGCTTAAAGCTTTTCCTCCTTCCGAGGCTCAACTGCTTATTCAAGCTGCAAGACTCCAGTCTCATCTATTGGTCATCCCTTTTCCAGTTACCCCTGGGTCCAGCCTGGAGCCAGGGAAGAAGAGCACAAGCTGGGCCGCTGAGAGCCTCTGAGGAGGCTGAGCCAGCCCGGGCTGGGCTAGGCAAGCTGCGGGCAGGCTCGGGCTGCCAGTGCCATCTTCTGGACACACGGGCAAGCGTTATTCACCTTTTCCTTGGGATGAAAGCAACACTGCCAAGTGTCTTCATTTCACTCCCTAGCCTTGCTTTTTGTTTCCCTTCACCCTAGTCTTTTGAATCCATAGTGATGTAGCACAACTCAGCAGGGATAAGACCCAGCACGGCAGCAGTACTGACCCAAGACACTGTGCAGGGCAGCTGTGGAGAAGTATGTACTACAAGCTTGGAAAATTGCCCCCTCCTCCTGGCATTTCCTCTTCTCCAAGCATCTCTGAGAAACAGCCAAGCATGGGAGATGTAGAGACAAGGCTGTGGCACTTGTCTTAACAGATATCTGTGTGTTTTAGGATAGAGAGGAAGAGCAGTGGCATGCAAGGGCACCCCAGTTAACACTAGTGGCACCTTCTTGGGGATCAATGAGTATTCATTTTAACAAGGAACAGGGAGGGGTCTGTCTGGTCTTGTTGTCTGATTGGCTTTCATGGCCATGTGTGAATGCAGATATCTTGAAGTCTTGCCATTTATGTCAAGGGCAGCCATCTTCTCAAAGGAAATTGTTCTCTTTAACATCCAAACCACAAACTGTTGAGCATGGTTACACCACAGGCATTACTGAGAGCAAGGCTAAACTTAAAGAGGCCACCTCACCCTGAAAGAATCCCAAACTGCATCTCCCCCGGGCAGCAGCTGCAATTCTACCTATGTCTTACAGCTGCAGAGTGGGACCCCACCACTGTTTTCCAAGCAGCTAATAGGATGCATGCACCCTACATGGCCCCAAAGCCAGCTCACAGAATTAATTTGGGAACAACATTTAGGGCAGAGAACATGTCTCCACAGAACAGCTGAAACAGCACAACAGGTGAAACAGACCAGGAAAAGCTGTAAGGATGGAAGGAAAGGTCTGAATTGGTAGAAAGAAAAGAGGAGCCAAAAGGAAGAGCTGTGGGAACAATGTGGGCAGTACAGGCAACGATCATAAAATGTGGACCATGATGGAAACTTAAACAGTCTAGGGATTATATGCAAGCTGCTGCACTTGGTTCCAGTTCATGAACTGGGGCACAGCAGTGAGACAGAGTCAGGCTGAAGGAACCACAGGGTAAACTTACAGCAATGAAACAATAGAATCATAGGCTGGAAATGACCTTTAAGTCATCAAGTCCAAACCCCTGCACTCAGCACGGACATTAGCTCAGAGTCCCATGCAACCTGAGCTGGAATATTTCCAGAAGTGGGGCATCTACCACCTTTCTGGACAACTTGGGCCAGTGTTTCACCACCTGCATTGTAAAAAAAAAAAAAAAACTATCACCCCTTGTCCGGTCACAACAGGCCCTGCTAAAAAGATTGTCCCCATTTTCCTTATTTAACTCTTTAAACAAGGTCCCCCCCAGAGTCTTCTCTTCTCTAGGCTGAACAGCCCCAACTCTCTCAGCCTGTCCTCACAGGAGAGGTGCTGCAGCCCTTGCATCTGTTTTGTGTGAGCTGCTCACAGGTCCTGCTCCTCTGGACCCGCTGCAGCAGGTGCTGTGCTAAGGGCTCCAGAGCTGGGGGCACTATATGCCTCCAAGGCAATGGCAGGGGAATATATTTATTTCAGAGACATAAGGTACTTGAAATATCTTTCCATTATATTTATTTTAAATCCATCAAACCTTCCTTTAACACACATGTATCTTAACAATAAATAATACCAACCACGTGGTGTTGTGAAGCTTTGATATTGTTGCGTTACTATTACAGGCCTCAGTTTCAGATGCTGATCCATCCAGGTTGTCAGGTTTTGCATGCAAATTCAATTACTGGTCCAAATACATGTGCTGGCACTGTTTGCTTATGCAGTGGCTTCACTATACTTGTTTCAATGTAGATGTATTAAAAACTAAATATGCTATAAACAGGCTAAAATAGGAGGCTATCTTCCACGCTGCTGTAATCAAAGTAACTGGTAACAGCAGTTTATGTCAGAGCACCTAATACCTACTGCTGTTAAGTCTCAGTTCCCATAGTTTTCTGGAAAGGACACAGACAACTCCTGTCTGAAGTAAGTTTCAGAAGGATTTGGGACTCAGAACCCTGCAAAAAGGGCTTCATAGATGTGCTCCTCTCCAGGACTGGTACTTGACAGTGCTGTATCCTCTGTAACAAAGAGTGTCAGTGAAGTACTTTTACTCTATTTGGCTACTATAGTGAGGAAATAGCAAGTTCTCTATTTATAACTGTTATGATTTTCAGTCTGTATTAATTTAGAAAGCAAGCAGCTGTTTAATGCATTTTGACCCAAAAGCAGGGCATTTGCATTAGTATTCCCACTGGAACGTTTGTCCTTTCATGTCCATGCATTAAGGGCCTGTTTAAAATCTGTCCGTGTCCCTAATCTCTCTGGGGAGCTTTCCCTGAATATTCAATGCTAGTCCACAGTGTGTAACAAAAGAGGGAGGGGGGACAAAACAAAACAAAAAAAAAAACAAAAAAGAGGCAGAGTGTTTATGCATAAAGTTCAACAGCCTTTTCACATAAAAAACATACACAGACACAAAAGCACCTCTGCTACAGAGCCTGGCAGCTCCACAGCAAAGATCTGACAGCATGTGCAGTGTTTTAAGTTAACTAACTTGCAATAAGGGCAGAAGGCATCTGAGCTCCAGATGCACTCATTCAGGCAGCCAGAGCCATAAATAAAATTGAAAAGAATGCTCTGACTTTAACATGGGGTATGTAGAGATGTGCCGAAGGCTCAGCAGATGGGTTTTGCTGTCTCAGTTTTTACCTGTGTAACGAAATAAATGTGTAAATCTGCTTACTGGGCCCTTCAATTCAAGACTTCTGCACTTGCTCCCATATGCTTCAATACAGACACAGCTAATTTAACCAGTGAGCAAAATCCTGCCCTCCCAGGGAAGCTGATGGCAAAACTTCCCCTGACTCCATCAGGCTCTGAGTGTTGTTCAACAGAAAAGCAATTGGCAGAATTTGGCTAACAGCATAAGCAATCCTGTAATGACATTTGTATCTTTTCATCTACAGACTTGCCACCCTAACACTGCCCCTGGTGCTGCTGTCACCCTGTGGAAGAGCAAAACACAGCTGCTGCGAAGGGGCTGGCTGCAGCCTCTGCCTGTTCTGACAAGCAACTCTCTTCCATGGAGAGGTGAGAAATCCTCTCCTGAACTAGGACAACTTATCAAAACCTTTTGTGATACCATTAACTCAACTTTGCTCAGTCTATGTGCTGTTCTAACGCAGTTCTTGTGAAGCAGAAAACTGGAATCCCACACTTCATATCAGATAACACAAATTTCTGATTTTCCAAGAAGTTTGCCAATTGAGAAACTATTTTTTCTCCCCTCACCCAGAGACTTCATCATCTTCACCATCCAGTCCAGCTTCCATAAACACCTGAGTATTCTTTTTGAAGCCAGTCTCCTATTTAGGCAGATGGCAGAAAATTTTGCACTGTCTCATCCCTGATGCCTACAGTTAATGCTAACTGTTAATAAAGGGATACACATGTATGGATACAAACACACATGAATAAGAGAAAAAAACTTTTCTGACATGTTCTGATTTAGGAATTAAATTGGTGAAGGTGGATTCCACAGCTCAACACATGCTAGAAGTACATCCCCAAAACTGTATTTGGCTGACATAAGGAAAAACGGTGTGAACAACTAAGCAACACTGCATAGCTTGGTATATCTGTAAAATCAGTTCTTTGCTGTCTCTCTTAAACCTCACCAAAATAGAACTGCTCACCTGTACTATGTAGTTTTAAAACAGAATCATCTGGGTGGCCATATTCCATTTGGTTTCTGTGGATGATCACTATTTGCCACACTTGGCTCAGATGTGCACATCTCAGATCCTGCTGCCAGAAACGCATGCAGCAGCTCAAACTGGGAGAAGCCCCACTGAGACCAGACATTAGGAAGAAATTCTTCCCCTTGAGAGTGGTGAGGCACTGGAAGAGGTTGCCCAGAGTTTGTCAAGACTCTAACCCTGGAGGCGTTCAAAGCCAGCATGGATGACGCCTTAAGCAACTTGGTCCAGTAGGTGTCCCTGCATATGGCAGGGGGGTTGGAACTAGATGATTTTTAAGGTCCCCTCCAACCCAAATAATTCTGTGATTCTATGAACTTAACAGTATGTTTGACTCACTCAATTTCATAACCAGGAAATGCTTTTTTCCTTCTCAGTATTTTGGATTTAAAACTGAAATTTCCAGCATTGAGGGTGGGGAGATGGCAGGGAAAGAAACATCCAACCTCCCAAAAACCAAAGTCTGCATCAGGAGGAAAACAACAGGGAGAGAAGTAGAACAGGCAGCAAGGGAGTCACTAAATAATGGATGGCTTAGCCATGGTTGGCTATATCCTTCCAGAGCTCGCCTTACGAAGCAACAGCTGACATAAGCAGCTCTTGCAACCTGGGCTCCAGTTTTCTTTCTCAATACCTTGGTTCAGGTCCTCCCCGCAGTCTCCATCCCTGACTGCTCTGAGAAGCAACCCCATTATGCACAGCAATTTCCAGTCAAAGCACTGGTTTGTGTGAGGAGGAAGAGGAGAATGTGCACATTTGAGGATGGATGACTCAAACTAGCTAGAGAATGTGCTTAAAGCAAGTTTCTGTCGTCAATGGTAGTCCTATGTTGTTTGCTTCTCCCCTTTAAGATGGGATCATCCCAACTCTTTTCCTCCATTTAGTGGTGGTGTAACTAAGTGGGCCACAAAGAAGCTGCCTCACCTATCATAAAAGCAGTGTCCAGTAATCATAGGAGGCTACTGTTCAAGACAAAGCCATGAACTCCACTTTTAAGAACGTGCTGGGCTGTAATTCTGAAGAATGCATTTATTAGCAAACTCCTGTTTTTATAAGCCACAAATCAAGACACAGCTCCCTGCAGCACTCAGCCAGCTTCATGAATCACAAGCCCTGCAGAGCATTGCCATGAGACTTTACTTTAGAAGGAAAACTGTTTGTTCAACAGCAGAACACCCCAGTTCAGCCTTCCCTTTCCACAACTGCTGCTCAGTTCAAATGAGAATGAAAGAGCTCTGGAATCACACGTGCACTTAATGTCCTCTCAGTATCTACCTCATTCAGTATAAAAAGCATTATGGTGAGTTTTTCAGTCTGACAATTGCTTAATTAAGCAACACTTTCAGTATCTGTCTACTCTGCAGCAGCTAAGTAAAACAGGTCTAGAGCAGAGTCAGTTATGTGATTTCTTTTTTTTTTTTTCTGAGGGGGTGCAGTGCTAGAGGTTTCCCAGATATCCCTTATTTCAAAGCAGGAGAAAAACAATGGCCAGCTCTGTACCAAACCACAGGTCAATAGATTTCAATGGGCCAAGGTTAAAATTGGCCTCCAGCTAGCTGCACAGACTTATCCCACAGGTATTAAGCAGGAAGCTTTTAAAGCATAAAAATAGTCAAAGTTATGTGACTTATTCTTGTAAAAGGATTTTTATCATGTACATGAAGACTAGAAGCTTTCCTCCTTTGAAATGTTTGTGTTTGACACTTCCTCTGTAGCATAGCAAGTCTGTGTTTTTCTCTCTCGCACAGGCTGTGGGTTGAGTTTTGTTTTGCTATTTTGTCCTTTTTTTTTCCTTTCACAAATCAAGCTGTCTGCAGCATGGGAAGTAAATCTGTAACTGGGACACGTAAGGCCTCTGTTCTAAACTTGCATTGCTGCCCCCTGTAAAGTCACCCTTGGAAACAAGAGTGCTCAAGAATATCTTAGCACACAGTGAAAGGCTCTTCGCTATGGTTTAATTTAGCTGAAAAGGAAAAACATAATTCAAGTAAAAAACTCCATAGATTAGAGATGCTAAAAGGATGTGGTCTTTGCTGAGCTTCCTACTACTGGAGGCCACAAGTTCTAAAGAGCACTGTTTGAGTGTTTGCTTTTGTGGGGACAATGCTTTTGGGCTTGAAGATAAACCCAGTTTTCTTGGCCTGATATGAAAGCTAAACAGTAATATATACTCCTCTCCTACCACCACAACCACTCCCAAACCTAAGGGCGTCCAGCCCATTACCAAAGGGGCATGCTGAGTGTCTGCTATTAACTTCTTCCTCTGCTCCTTACTCACTGTCTTGTACCATAGCTGGTAGCTGCATTCTCCACATGTCCAGCCTTGGCCTTTCAGTACCTGAAGGGGGCCTACAAGAAAACTCTGAAGAGACCTTTTACAAGGGCTTGTAATGATAGGATGAAAGGGGATTAAGTTGAAATTTTAAGGGAATTAAGCTTGAGGAGGGTAGATTTAGACTAGGTAATAGGAAGGAATTCTTTACAGTGAGGGTGGTGAGACACTGGAACAGGTTGCCTAGGGAGGTCATGCATGCCCCTCCACTCTGGAGGTGTTCAACACCAGGTTGGACAAGTCCTTCAGCAAGCTGGTCTAGTGGAAGGTGTCCCTGCCTGTGGCAGGGGGGGTTAAAACGAGATGATCTTCCAACCCAAATCCTTCTATGGTTCTATGATCCATCCTATCCATCCCCAAATGCCACATCTAGCCAGCACTTCCCAGGTGTCTCAGTTTACCTAACCTCAATCTCCTGCTGTGCCCTGCAGCCTGTCTTAACCATCAGATGCACCATGCTTAACCAGCATTGCATGTCATTAGCAGTGCAGCTGCACAGCCACCAACCTGCCAGCAGCACACATGTGGCAGACCACTTCTTGGCAGCGATTAATCATACATTGCACAAGAAACAGTCCCTTAACACAGGCTAGTCTTTCCACTCCCCAGCCGTGGAAAGGACATAAAAGATTTTGGCCACGCAGAAAACTGAACAAAAGGACTGGTAATTAACTCTCATGACTACAAAGGCTAACAACTTCTGCACTTGCAAAGGGGATCAGAGGCAGCCGAGCTGAGAAAGAACTGTAGCAGAACAAGTATTTGCCTGGGAGCAAACACTGCCAGAGTGCTTATTTTAGAATGAATAGTCATGTTAGTTAACTAGAGCTAACTACTGAACAAATCGCTCATGTTACAGCATACCCAACTACACCAGATGCATCCTTTGATCTACTGACTGACAGACCTACTGCAGTGGTCTTTTGTGGGTTGGTTTTTTTTTTTCTCCTTCAGAACCTGAAAAAAAACCCACCCTAATTTATCCTTCATTGCTGGCTCTGGGTTTTGGTATCATTTCACTGATTAATAGGAAGGCAACTTGTACAAAACAGGAACCTAAAATGGACTTACTCATTGCAGCGTGAGGCATTTAGGTTCAGCGTCAGCATGTGGTTTGCAAAGTAAAAATGAAAAACAACCAAATGAAAAGAAGTTTCTCCTGTAAATTGACGTGTGACTGTTAACCCCTTCCTTGTATCTGCCAGAACAAGCAGGCTTTGCTGCATCCCCATGCCTTAAATTTTTGATCTTATAACAGAACTGCAGCCTCTCAGCATCAGGATTTAGAACTATGAGGATGATGAAGGGACTATATCATCTGTCTGATGAAGAGAGGCTGAGAGACCTGGGGCAGTTTGGCCTGGAGCAGACAAAACTGAGAGCTCTTATGAATGCTTATAAATATCTGAAGGGTGAGTGTCTAAGAAGAAGGGGCCAGGCTCTTTTCAGTGATGTTCTGTGATAGGACAAGAGGCGATGCATACAAACTGGAACACAGGAAGTTCCACATCAACATGAGGAGAAACTTCCTTGATGTGAGAGTGCTGGAGACCTGGAACAGGCTGCCCTGAGAGGTTGTGGAGTCTCCTTTTCTGGAGACTTTCAAGACCTACCTGGATGCATTCCTGAGTGACCTGCCCTAGGTGGTCTTCCTGTGGCAGAGGGGTTGGACTCAATGATCTTCAGAGGTACCTTCCAACCCCTACCATTTTATGATTTTATGATTCTGTGATTCTATGATTCTATGATTTGGCCTGCTGTTCAGCAGTATACTATGTAGCCTGCCACACCCTGCATGCCACTAACTTAAAATACCAGTGTGGACAACAATATGACTCCCACAGTATTCAGTAAGTGGGGAAAGAGAGCTGGGTTTTTTGGGAGTGTTTTTTAAGGCAGACAAAATTATTCCTGAAAATTGTTAAGTAAAGTGTGTTCTGACTGTCACTATGCAAGTAAACACATCTCATTTGGTAACACACATGAAGTGGGGAGCAGAAGCTTCTTTTTTATATGAACTTCTTTGCACTGGTCAAAAACTTAGAGGATTTGACAGGGATTAAAGACTCACTTGTCAGCTGCTATGTCCTTTAATAAGCCTCTTATCATCTATACTGACAGAAGCAGTGTGTCCCCAATTTAGCAAAGCAGGCTGTCTCAGTCCAGGTTTTGCTGCAGCTCTGGAGGCCTGGAAAAATGTTGAATGCAGTTAGTCTTCTGCCTCCTTTAGAGAAATAATCTACTAAACAGATTTTCTTCAGAGCCAGCTTTTGTGGAATGGACAATAAAAGTATTAACTTAATTTCCAGGAGCCACACAAAGTGTGTGCATGGCTCTTCATCCCAGACCAAGGAGAAATATATGTACCAAAAAATCATTGTGCTCTGCTGTGCCCTGTCTTCATACTTCCCGCTTCAGCTCAGGTCCACAGCAAGCTTCTTTCTGAAGGCTTAATCAGCTTGGTAAGAGCAGCCTTGCTTTGTAAATCACTTGACAGCAGTCAGGGATTCTCTGCACAAGCAACGCAGCTGCTGACTAGCTAACCACCAAGCCATCTTGGTTTGCACTCTCACCTCTAACAAGGAGATGAAAAAATTCTTTCCCCTTTCCAGCTAGGTATTTTTCTACTTTTTAAATGGCACACTCCTTAGAATAGAGTTCTTATCCAGAACCAAGCACAAATCACCCACTGCCTTAATTCTTTGGGATCTCTAAGAATCATCCCGAGACCACAGAATCACAGAATATTAAGAGTTGGAAGGGACTCCGAAAATAATCGAGTCCAACCACCCATGCCAAAGCAGGATCACTTACTGCAGGTCACACAGGAATGCATCTAGGCGGGTTTTGAAAGTCTCTGGAGAAGGAGATTCCACAGCCTCTCTGGGCAGCCTGTTCCAGGGGTCTGTCACCCTCCTCCTTAAAGAAGCATATCCTTGTGCTGAGGTGGGATCTCCTGTGTTCTAGCTTGTACCTGTTGTTCCTTGTCCTATTACTGGGCACCACTGAAAAGAGACCATCATCCTCATCTTGACACTCATTACAGATATTAAAGATCCCCTCTCAGCCTTCACTTCTTCAGGTTAAACAGCCTCAGATGTCTCAGTCTTTCTCTATAGGAGAAATGTTCAAGTCCCACAGTCATCCTCACAGCTCTCCACTGGACTCTCTCCAGTAGATCCCTGACACCCTTAAACTGGAGAACCCAAAACTGGACACAGTATTCCACGTGTGGTCTCACCAGGGCAGAGCAGAAGAGGAGAAGAACCTCTCTAGACTTGCTGGGCACACTTTTCTTAATGCACACCTGGATGCCATTTGACCTCTTGGCCGTAAGGGCACACTGCTGTCCCACGGATAACTTCCTGTCCACTAGGACTCCATGGAGCTGTTTTCCAGCAGGGCAGCCCCCAACCTGTACTGGTGCCTATTGTTATGCCGCCCCAGATGCAGGACCCTGCACTTATCCTTACTGAACTTCATGAGGTTTGCCTTCACCCAGCTCTCCAGCCTGTCCAGATCTTGTTGGATGGCAGCACAGCCTGACAGAGTGTCAGCTACCACTCCTAGTTTCATATCATCAGCAAATTTTCTGAGGGTACAGTCAATGCCCTCACTCAGGTGAAGATGCCTCACCAGTGAAGTGCCCTTCACTGGTGAAGATACTGAACAAAAATGTGCCCAGTACTGATCCCTGGGGAACACTACTGGCCACAGGCCTCCAACTGCACTCCGCATCACTGATCACAATCCCCTGAACACTATTGTTGAGCCTGTTACCAACCCACCTTATGGTCCACTCACTTAACCCACTGCTCTTGAATTTACCTATGAGGACATTATGGAAGACAGTATCAGCTTTTCTTTAACAGCATTTTAAAAGTTCAATCAGATCATAAAGTAGTCCAGACAGGTTCTCATTTTGGGCCTTTAGATTTATCTGGATTCCATCCTGTCTTTCTATGCAGCGTGTGATTACAGGCAGGTTTCTTGCTGATCTCTTGTTTTGTGCCATCTTATGTTGCTGGAGCAATACAAGCAAGGAGCTGTAACAACAATACTATCTGCTCCACTTTAATAGGGCATAGCTATTTTTACTGGATTACTTTTCTGGCACAGCCCTTAAAGCACCAAATGATTTGACACCTGCAATTTTATACTTGGAATAACACAAGGTATTCATACTTCTTTTGTAATGTAAGATAAAAGCAAACACTACATAAGTGCTCATTCCAGTTTTGCTCTCTGGCAGCTATTTGCCTAAGGAAAAGAACAAGTACTGTTACATTACAGAATATGTAGAAAAGTAAAAGCTATGGAAAAGAAGTCACTGAACAGCTAATTTACTCCCCTGCTAGCACCTAGGCTGCTCCCTGCAGCATGTTTCGGAGTGTTTTGTCCAGTCTGGTTTTACAAGTTCCACATTACTTTCATTTATATCTTTAACACAGTGCTGAGTCCAATGCGGTTTGGTGCTGCTTATTTTCCTTGTCTTCCACTAGAAGGCTTGGTACTAGACCAGCTGTTCATATAGAGCAGGCTCCAAAACTATGGGGAAAAAAATCTAGACTCCTTCCACTGACTTTAACAGGCTTTGAATCAGGCTCGCAAAAAGACAGCGAATACATTCCCTGTAAGACTAAGCAGGTCATAGTCAGCAAAGCACAGAGAGGATTAGCTGTGTGCAATCCATGGGCACATTGCTGCCTGGGTTCAGAAACAACCTCCCAAGGTTCTTGCGTTTTTACAGACGGAAAGGGCCAGAGCCCTTTCTGCTGCTCTGCCCTTAAGCTAAGGCCACCATGCCACAACAGTATCCTGGGGTGCAGTGAGTATATGGACAGCAGCTCGAGGTTCTCCTCCCCTTCTACTCTGTCCTGCTGAGACCACATCTAGAGTATCGTGTCCAGTTCTGGGCTCTCCAGGTCAAGAGGGACAGGGATATACTGGAGAGCATCCGAGGATGATTAGGGGGCTGGAACATTTGTCTGATGAGAAAAGACTGAGAGACTTGAGGCTGTTTAGCCTCAGGAAGACTGAAAGAGTGTCTTATTACTGTTTATAAAGATCTGAAGGATGGGTGTCAGGAAGAAAGTGCCAGTCTCTTTTGAAATGGTGTCCTGTGATAGGATAAGGGGCAATGGATACAAACTGGAACACAGGAAGTTCCAAGTCAACATGAGGAAAAACTTCTTTGCTGTGAGGGTGACAGAGCCCTGGAACAGGCTGCCCAGAGGCATTGTGAGTCTTATTCTCTGGAGACTTTTAAGACCCACCTGGATGCTTTCTTGTGTGATCTGCCCTAGGTGACCCTACTTTGGCAGAGAGGTTGGACTCTATGATCTTCAGAAGGAACTTCTAGGTCAGGAACTAATTTGATCTGGAATCTGTCCAGTTAGCTTCATCATAATTGGGATTTCCTTCAACTGGATGTGTGGACTTTCATTTTCTAAAAATGCAAAACCAGTAAGCAAATGCTTTCTGACTTCCAGATGAAGTTTAGGGCTTTAGACTAGAGACCCTATGGAATGAGCATCATGACAAAGAAAATGGGTTTTGTTTCTTTCCCCTGTCAGGGAGGGATGGACCTTCTTTATTCTTCAGAACCTAAACCGGTTTGTATTTCATTTAAGACACATACTTAGACCTTCACTTTCTGTCACCAAAACAGACAGGCAGCCCCAAAACCACTCAATTGTTCATATTTCACAGAACCCTGATACGTTCCCACTATGCATGCTTGACTTGCAAGGCCTCTGAAAGCTAGAAGGCCTTTTACCAGGGATGATTTTATCAGTGGGGGATTCATTCTGAACAATGTAATCAAACGGAGACGGTGATGCACAGTTCCGCTTCCCACCCTTTCAAAGTTCACAGCAAACCCTCTCACAGTTAGTGATGTTCTCAGCCACTGAGAATGCTTTCATCAACCAGACTTTCTTTTTTCTCCTGCTCCCTCTGTTCCCTAAGGACAGGGGACTTCGTGGCACTGCTTTGTTGTGCGATGTGTACAGTTATAACCTACGCTAAAAGTAAGCCATTAATGAACCAGCACTGGGTGTGTGTGTGTCAGGCAGATGAAAATGTTCTTTTGATCTTCTGTGCTCCACCAGCTGTGGCAGATGCATGTCTAAATTGCTTTATTAATGTGCTGAAGTCTTCCATCATTTTCTAAACAATACAGAAGGAATAATCAGAATTTCATCATGTTTAGATTTTTTCACTCTTCTAGTAGCAGTAGGAATTTTTTTTTCCTCTTTATTTATTAATTTTCCAGATTTTCCAGGGGAGTGGGAGAAATTTCTTGTGTGATTGACACACTCTGAGGCAGCCAATAGGAGCTTCTCAAATTTCTGTTTTGTTTCAAAGTGCTTTCCACACAATATAGGAGCTGTATTTAGCTGTAGGTAATTTCATAACTAGTTCAAGGGAGCAAGACAAGGGATTCAAAATGGTTTTTGAAGCTACCTTAGAATAAGCCTGTTTAAAAAGAACGGAAGTTTCTGAACATGACAGTAACAGTGCTTTTAGCCTCCAACATACAAAGGGCTTAGGAAAAAATAAACAATCCAACTGGCTTGAGGCTACAGAAGCATACTAAAGAAAGTTAAGCAATTGCCTGTAAAGTCACAACATAGAAAATCCTTGCCAAACCTTCCAAAACTATGATTCTTATGTGTGACAAAAACTCTGAATCCACCCAACTGAATGGCATAGCTGTGAATGACAAGGAGAGAAAAGGATGCAAAGTAAGGCCTCCTCTGTAGAAGAAAGAAATCAAACTACCACTTCAAAGGCAGCTAAGCTGATCTAACAAGTCACTTGCAAAATCACCAGGTCAAATCTCTCAGACCCTTTGCAAGCCTCCCAGCTGCACTTGAAGCAGTTCAGTACCTCCTCTGATCCTTTACCTTGCATCTGTCATGCAGTCAGATGATTTACCTCACTATTCCAGAGAAAGCCAGCTACCTTTCTGCTATTTTTCTTCCAGGCTAATAGGTCAAATTGGCTAATGGTGGGATGCAACTCATGCCAGAACCAGTGGGAGGTAGGCAGCAGCATAACCAAAAGCAAGGAGAGCTGGGAAGGCAAAGAACTGGAGACTGTCACTGCTCACCTCTGCCATTCTAAAACTGTTAAACTGTCTCCAGGTGCCTCATGGAAACACTGTCTTAATGCAATGAGTTGTCATTAGAATGGATGAGGGTTACCAAAATGTCAAGTAGAACAAGTGTGGGTCCCAGTCACTGTAGCTTTGCAGGATTGTGAATATAAGGATGCAAATTAGAGGAGCAGGAACCCTCTATGTCTGCAGAGGGTTTAATGGATAGCAAAAAATAGGTGCATATGCAGCAGCTGCAGCACAGGAATCAGGGGCTGTGTAGTTCATACACAGAGAACTGTGCAGCTCCCCTCTGAAAGCATGGGGCTGACTGCACGTGGGCTCAGATGTACGTCACATCTACACCAAGCCTGCTATTTCTGAAGAGTTTTGCGCTCACTGTGCATGGCTGGACAGCAGAGCACACACAGAGGGCTCCTCGGGCTAGGCTGCTCCATGTTCTGCAGTTCACGCTCACAGCCATGCAGCAACTAGTTCAGAAGTATCTGCTTCCTACAGCAGACATCACAGGCAAATTTATGCAGTCCTCAAAATCTGCCTAAATGCAATTTCCAGGCAGAAAGAGCAAATGTGCCTGGGAAAAGGAAGCCTGCAACGTCCAGGAAGTCCTTTGCTACCTGAAAGGTATCAAACATAGGACAACACATTTAGAAACACCTGCTGTGACTGAAGGCAGGGCTGGAGCTCAACTTCTTCACCTATCTTCTCTACTGACGTGTTTTACCCTAACTCCACTTTATAATGTATTTGAGAGGACATACTTCCACATCATGGAAATATGAGAGGTGTCTTGCAGCTCAGCTTCACAAACATTCCTGTTCCTGTGGCTACTTACAAAAGCTGCATAAGGAACTTAGTTCAGGTCTAGACACTAGTGAAGAAAATAACCATAAATGAGTAAGAAGCTATGCACTAACGTGAGAAGCCACACTTCCCTTTCTTTTGTGTGATGCTGGCTTATAAAATTACTTATTTACACAGAGACACAATATTTAATTAATATTTGTTAAGTGCTTTGACGTTTTGATGGAAGACATCACATTAGTGTACATTTTGACTAAGAGTGTAAAAGTGATGCCAATGGTGTTGCTCAAGCACAATGCTGGAATGATATCTATGAGGTTTCTCATTTAAAAAGGTAAATGGAGATCAAGGAGGTTTAGGAAAGTGTTGTAAAGCTCAGTTTCCCTAAAGGAAAAGGGAGAACTGGGGAAGAGAGAAGTTAAATTACTTTTCAGAGCTGTTTACTGTGCTGTGTGCATTAATCCCCGCAGAGTCAGAAAGTAAGCACCTATAGCAAAAATCCTGGCTCCAGTCAGGTACATGGAAAAGGCTTCACCAGCTTCAGTGAGGTGAAGATTGTAGCTTTTGTTGTAATTTCCAAGACATGCATCCAGCATCTCACACACAGGTTTGCAGCTTTGATTCTTTACGGTTTAGGGTTAGGAAATAACCTCATCAAGCTGGGGCATGCTCACCACGTATAAGCAATTGCTCAGCTTCAAATCATCTTTCTACTACATCTCATATTTAGAGTAAATCTTTCTATGTTGTTAATGAATTTGGACCTGAGCTACCTATGTAAGTGGATGGCAAAACTCCAATTAAATGGAAGCAGCATGGAGATCACTGTCAATTTTGTAATAAAGATATGGAAAAAACACCTTGCCTTTAACAGTGGTTGTAACTCACATACACCCCTGGAGTTCAGTTCATTTACTCAGAAGCCTGTGGAATTTGTAATTAATTCCTGAATAGGTAAAAAAAAAAAAAAAAAAAAAAAAAAAAAAAAAAAAATAAAANAAAAAAAAAAAAAGTAACAGAAATTCAGACAACTTATTTGTTCAGAATTAATCCTTCCTACTTAGCAGAAAAAAAGATTGTGAGAAACATACCATACTCAGTATTTCTAGGTAAGGCAGACTTAAAGAGCACTTTTCTGCTGCAAGCTTTGTACCTGGGAGGCTCAAAGGAGAAAGTCTATAAAGAGTAGCTGGTGATAGGTATCAAAATTTGAGAGAAGGTACCTGGGAGCTTCTAGTTAGAAGAGTTGTTTTACAGCAGGAGTCTACAGCTACTTTAGGTAGGAAGCTAAGTGAAAATGTACTAGCATGTTTTGGGGTGGGTTTTTTTTCTTGTTTGGTTGGGTTTTTTTAAGGGTTGCAGCCTGTTTAGTGTCTGTGGGGCTCTTGGTAAGCTTGTACTTGCCTTTTTCCAAGTCATGTGTAATCTCTTCATGTAGTCCTATAAAGCACTGAGAATCTCAGAGGTAGGGTTTATTGCAAACCATGTCTTATGGTAAGCTTTTCAACTATGTTACATGTAGAAATGTTGTACTACAGCAAACCAGTGCTTCTAAAGCAGCTCTGTGTCTATGGATGGCCTAGACCAAAGGTAATAATGAAATTACACCCAGCAGCTTTCCCTCCTCACTGTATCTTTCTAACTGTACTGCAAGCTCTGGAGCTTGTAGGCTTTCAATTTTCTTCCCCAGTGCTTGTGCAGCTGTGTCCACAAATGTACATGTCCAGTAAAATCTATGGAAATGTTTCTGGATGCCAGGATTAAGCTTAGATAGCTGAGCTTGAATAACTCAGATGCAGTAAGACAAAGACCTTAACTTAGTGATGTCTGCACTGAGCTGACAAGGCCTGAAGGACTTTTTAAAAACAATACTGTTCTTCAGAAAAAGAAACAGTAGGGCTAAATACAGTCTTTTGTAGCTTGCTATCCCCTCTGCCCATCTACATTATCCTTGTCTACATGATCCTGGCTGGCACTGGCTTTTTCCTACTGTCTCATACTTTTTTCCTCAGCAGGCTGAAGAGTAGCCTAGTAATGACCTCTAAAACCCCACACCTATATGGAAAGCTTCTGGAGAACAGGTATTACACGAGGAACAGCTGAGACAACTGGGGCTGTTTAGTCTGGAGAAAATAAAGGTTGAAGGGAAACCTTTCTGCTTTCTACAACTACTTGAAAGGTGTGAAGTGAGGTGGGAGTCAGTATCAAGTGCTAGGATGAGAGGGAATAGCTTCAAGTTGCTCCAGGGGAGGTTTAGCTTGGGTATTAGAAGAAAATTCTTCACTGAAAGGGTTCTCAAACACTGGAATAGGCTCCCAGGGAGGCAGCTGAATCCCCATCTCTGGAGGTGTTTAAAAGTGGCAGAGATCACAGTATCACAGTATAAGCAAGGCTGGAAAAAACCTCAAAGATCATCAAGTCCAACCCACTACCACAGACCTCAAGACTAGACCATGGCACCAAGTGCCACGTCCAAACGTGCCTTGAACACCTCCAGGGACGGTGACTCCACCACCTCCCTGGGCAGCCCATTCCAGTGGGGAATGACTCTCTCAGTGAAGAACTTTCTCCTCACCTCCAGCCTAAACTTGCCCTGGCACAGCTTGAGACTGTGTCCTCTTGTTCTGGTGCTGGTTGCCTGAGAGAAGAAAGCAACCTCCTGCTGGCCACAACCACCCTTCAGGTAGTTGTAGACAGCAATAAGGTCTCCCCTGAGCCTCCTCTTCACCAGGCTAAACAATCCCAGCTCCCTCAGCCTCTCCTCATAGGGCTTGTGCTCGAGGCCTCTCACCAGCCTCGTTGCCCTTCTCTGGACACGCTCAAGCACCTCAATGTCCTTCTTAAATTGAGGGGCCCAGAACTGGACACAGTACTCAAGGTGTGGCCTAACCAGTGCAGAGTACAGGGGGAGAATGACCTCCCTGCTCCTGCTGGCCACACTATTCCTGATGCAGGCCAGGATGCCATTGGCCTTCTTGGCCACCTGGGCACACTGCTGGCTCATGTTTAGGCGGGTGTCAATCAGCACCCCCAGATCCCTTTCTGTTTGGCTGCTCTCCAGCCACTCCGACCCCAGCCTGTAGCTCTGCATGGGGTTGTTGTGGCCAAAGTGCAGCCCCCGGCACTTGGATTTGTTGAAAGCCATTCCGTTGGACTCTGCCCATCTGTCCAGGTGCTCGAGGTCCCGCTGCAGAGCCCTTCTGCCCTCCAACCCACCAACATCTGCCCCCAGCTTGGTGTCATCTGCAAACTTGCTGATGACTGTCTCGATGCCCTCGTCCAGATCATCAATGAAGATGTTAAAGAGGATGGAGATGTGGTGCTGAAGGATATGGTTTAGCTCCAGCCTTGGTAGAGTTAGAGAATGATTGGACTGGATGATCTTACAGGCCTTTTCCAGCGAAAATGATTCTAAGATTTGATGAATTGCCTCTAAGCACATCTAAGCAATCCTCATCACTTTCCTCATGTGCCTTCCAGAGTAGGTTCTTGCAGTTCTCTTATCATCTACCTTACATTTCCATACCTAGTTTTAATGTTAATGCTTCTTTCATGGTTCTCTTAGGCCATGTACAGGATGCAAATCACTGTGTTACAGTTAATCTGTGTCTCTGGCAGGACTTTTATTCCTTCTACTGACAATCTGCCATACTGAACTCTTGTTAGGTAGTCAAGTCACCCTCTATCTACAAATATCTTTTCTTTCTGAGTATCTCATTCTCTCCTACCTCCTAAGTAACCTACATACATTTCCCTGCCTCAGGTGAATGATTTTCATGTTACATTAAAATGAATGTACACTTTTAAGTGCTCCAGACAGCAGTGTACCACCCTGTGGTTACAGCTTGCAGGTGTGGTGCTCCTCAATGCCACACCAACAGTTGTAGAGACTCTTGCAAAATGATAATGGCTGAAACGCACTGGTCTGAGGTTTTTCACATAGTTCCCCTGGATAAAACTTCCCTATGGATATTCCCATTTCTTACAAGTCTTCCTTCTGGGGTGGTTCAATACATCAATTTCTAATTAATTTAATGAGAGAGTGATCTCTCTTAGAATTACTGCTGGCTATAGCAGATGTGTAAATTGAAATACCTGAGGCTGAGGGCTGTGTTCCCACTATGTGGGTTTTGTATGTGTGGTTTGTTTAGACTTAGCTCTTGCCTGCTCTCATGGACTTTCCAATCTATGAGCTGTGTAGAGAATTATGCTTTCTTCCGGGTCCAGCCACTGGTGGTCCATCTGAAAACTTCAGGTCAAAGTGCAGTACATGGACACAATCTGCTCTTCAAAAGCACAGTCTTGGCTTTAACTCATTTAACATCATCAAAGTGAGAATCTAAGCTAGTGCTAGAGCATAGATCAACACCTGTCAGACAGACTGGGAGACTGCTGCCATTAATGAATTTAATCCGCATCTGGAGAAGGCACACAGTGATGTGGAAGATTCCTATTTCTGTTAGTTAATGGGAGAAGTTTACAAAGCCCTTCTTCAAAGCAGACACAGCTGCAGATATGAAAAAGGAAAACAGTCCCTGCTCATGTGCCTCTAATTTGATCTAGGAGAGGTAAAATCCATTTTTAGGTAATGGATAATTGGGCTGACTATGTTTAGTGTAGTAATCAAATTAATAGCAGGCAAACTCCTAAAAATTATCTGAGCACATACAGAGTACTTTGAGAGAGTTGTGGAAACAGGGAATATGTATTTTAGTTGGTGGCATGCTGTGCCACTTAATGAAAACATGTAAATATTGAGAAAAGCAAATTATTCTGCCCAGAGGGAAGGAGGGTGTGCAGAGTATGTGTGTGAAATGCAACTGTTAGTACTACTACTATGCAGTTGTTAAAATATCACCATTGCCACCTCACCAGGTGAAAGTATTCTGTCACAGAACTGAAGGCACTCTAATACCAGAAAGCACCAAAGACATGCTTCAAAGCAAATGTCACTGTAAGTAGCTGGTGATGCTTTTCAAGTTGTTTGGAACAAGGAAAAGACTTAAAAAGCAATGCTAAACTGACAACTGGAACTGACATGCTAGTAAGACTTCACATTTTCCTGTGCATCATGCAACTTCTCAGAAGTACACTCAAATTGTCTCTATTCCTTATACAGAGCAGAAAAAAAAACCAAGATTCTATCTTTGAGAGCTCCCACATTAGCTTTATGGTCATGTAACTGCTGCTTGCTTCCAGAAACCGAGAAACAATACAGCCTTTTTCTGCATCCTCCTCAGTTATGCAAAATCACAGCTCAAAACTGGAGATGAGCAGCATCATAAACAGCAAAATCCAGTCCCTGTTTTCCTCTCTTGCCCTCACCACAAGCAGTTCAAGATCAAGTGCTGATGCACATCAGTTGACTTCTGTTTCTGTGGCACCTGCACAGCGGGGAGTTGGAAAAATGGTGAGGTGCCTGCACGAAAGAAGGCAAGAGCTGATGTGGCCTTCAGGTCCATACCTAGAGTTCCCTCCTAATCCTCAGAGCAACCACAAGCTGGGCTGCTGTCAAAACATCCAAGGAGCTGCTCTAAGGACTGTACTGTTGTAAGGCAGTAGTAGCAAGTAAAAGAAGCTGCTGTGCAATGACAGTGGCCACGTGGAGCTGTTAACAGGTAAAATGCATTCACCTGAGCTGGCTAAATCGTGGCAGGTGTAAGAGAAAGGTCAAGCACCCTAACAGCTGTGTCATTAGTGGGCCTATCTCTGTGTGAGCATCAACACTTAAGGTGCCTTAAGTGTAGTGAAAACAACTCTCGGCATCAGCTCTTCCTCCTGCTCAGTTCCAAGTTGTGGTCGCAGCAGCAAAGGTAAGGATGTTATTTTGTTCCTTTTGCTCCTCTGGCACTGAATCAAAACTCAGAAGCCTGTATTCAAAAAGTGGCCTGGAAAGTACTGTATCAACAGACATGTGAAGACTCTGATTTCTGGGGAATAAACAGCTTTGAAGTAAAATACATGCAGCAATAATCCATGTACACTTCATTAATTTCAGAACTGCAACAGCAAAGTATTCCTCAGAAACAGCTGTAAGATAGTAATGAAAGGTTTGGGTTTAGTTTTTTTCCTTCTAATTCCCAAAGCTCCTTATCTCCATTCTCCATGTTCTTTTTTCATCCAGTTTACAGTAGTTGAAATTAAAGCTCATCTGAAAAAAAAAAGTTTGACTAACCTCTTCACTCCCCTCTTGATGAGAATCCCTTCTTCCTCAGGGGAACAAAAGCAACAACTTAGGCAATGTAGTAGCTTTCAAGTTTTTGTGGGGTTTTTTTTCCACTTTGTGCTTAATGGAATTTAGATATTTCAGCACCTTAAATTATTATGTTGAGATAGTGAGGGCAACAGCTCTTGTCAAGTCTCAACTAGGGCAAAAGAATCTCTAGGCACTAAGCTGCCAGAAAGGCAGCATTTTGTTATCTGTCAACGTGCACGCACCTTACTCTGCCATGCCCCTAGACAAGCCTGAGAACACTTAACACAGGCTACTGCATGATACTGAACACCAGTTTATCACTGAGTCAAAAGAAGTGTCCAGAGAAGGGCGACGAAGCTGGTGAGGGGCCTGGAGCACAGCCCTGTGAGGAGAGGCTAAGGGAGCTGGGGGTGTGCAGCCTGGAGGAGAAGAGGCTCAGGGCAGACCTCATTGCTGTCTAAAACTCCCTTCAGGTAAGTTGTAGCCAGGTGGGGTTGGTCTCTTCTCCCAGGCAACCAGCAACAGAGGACACAGTCTCAAGTTGTGCCAGGGCAGGTCTAGGCTGGATATTAGAAGGAAGTTCTTGACAGAAAGTGACTGGCATTGGAATGGGCTGCCCAGGAAGGAGGTGGAGGTATTTAAAAAAAGACTGGATGGGGCACTTAGTGCCATGGTCTATTTGATTGGATAGGGCTGGGTGACAGGTTGGACTAGATGATCTTGGAGGTCTCTTCCAACCTGGTTGATTCTATGATTCTGTGAACTTAATTAAAGCTGTGAGTTGCTGCTGGAAGGGAAGCTTGTGCCCCTCTTCCCTCCCTTCTGCTGGCCTTTGTAGCTGCAGTGTGTACCACCTCCAGCTGTAATACTCTGGAAACTCAACTTTCAGGAACCCAGCTGATCCTTCAGCCTGACAGGAGGTGCAGCAGGATGTACAGCTGGGCAGGGCAACAGGGCCATCTTGCTGTCACAGCTTGCTATTGCTCCAGCCTGTGAAGGAGGCTCGTTTTGCTCTGTTTCAACTTCAGTTTACCAAAAACTGGCTTTCACAGAAGCAGTGCAGCCTGCTCTCATAACACCTCATGCTACATGCTCCCTTTTGCACTTTCATTGTTCATGTGTATCAGCTGAAAGGAATTGATTTGAGTCAAAACCAACCAGGCTGGGAGACAGGAGGAACTCAGCTCACCAGTAAGAAGGGATAGAGAAAACCTTGCCTGGTTTAGTGATGGGAGTTAAACTGGAAAGTTTCAAATTGTAAAGAAAGAAACAGCAATTCCTTTTCTTTGCAGTGTTAGTCAGAACATTAAACATGCTCAAGGCAACTTGATTGCTTCTCAAGATGCACCTGAGCAATGAAGCAAATGTGAAGGTAGTTTTCTTCTTATGTGGGTGAGATACTGTACAGACTTGTTTCACACTTGCATATTTCTGCTAGCTGTGCATCTCCCACCTGGTTTTCCACAGCACAATCCTGTGGGCAGGTACCTGTTTTACAGTGTACTTCAGCCCAAGGGATGCTTTTAGCAGGACCTGTCACGACGGGGCCTTAGAGTGATAGTTTTACACTAAATTGGGATTTATGCTTGATACAAGGAAGGAATTTTTCACACTGAGGGTGGTGAAACACTGGTCCAGGTTGCCCAGAGCTGGTAGAAGCCCCAAGTCAGGTTGGACTGGGCTCTGAGCAACCTGCTCTAGTTGAAGGTCTCCCTGCTAGCTGCAAGGGGTTGGACTCAATAACCTTTAAAGGCTCCTTCCAACCCAAACCATGACTCTCCAATTCTGTTGTCTGCCACAGCCCTCTCATGATGGTTCCACCTCAATCGTACCCATGTGCTGGCAGTGCTCCCCTGGGCAGCACCATTTCTGGAAATGGCATCTACGTGGCTGAAGTCAGTATTTCAGGCAGCAGCTGCATTTTTTTTTTTTTCCTGCGTTAGCAGGACTTATTTGTAGCTTGCTAGGTAAATTCGCCTCGCAGCCCACTTCTAAAAGCAAGCGAGGTGTATCTAAAGTGTAATTAACACTAACGTAGTCCTGGTGACCGCGCTGTGAGGTGTCTACATGACTGCACTTGTTCATCCTCTTAGGGGCCTAAGACTCCTCGCTTGGCAGGCCTGTGGCCACCTCGTCGCACAGCTTCCCTCGCCGCGATGCCAGCCGGTTAATGCCTCTGCTCACCCCCACCGCCTCTAGCTGTCTGCTGGTCCCCGCAGTCACTATGCCCTTCACAGAACCTCCGGAGCCCTCCCGGTTGCGAGCCCCCTCACGCCCTTTCCACCCTCGGCCAGGCCCCGGCTGCCCCACAGGCCCCTACGGCACCGCGCCCGCCATTTCGTGCAGGGCCGAGCCCTCCGGCGGAGCGGGGACGTGGGGGCTGGCTCGGCGGACCCCTCTCGAACGGCCGTGACGGCGCCCCGGGCTTGGTGCCCCTTCGCACTCACGGCAGCGGCGGTCGGCGGAAAGGCTCAGGCGTGGGCCGTGGGGGCCGCCATAGCGGCGGTGCCGGCGGAGCGCGGCAGGGGGAGCTGGAGGGCGGCGCTACGAGCGGCCGCGGTGGAGGGCAGAGACGGAGAGCGGGCGGCTCCGGCTCCGCGTGTCTGTAAAGTGAGGGCGTTGTGAGGGGGTCCCGCTCCTTGAGGCCAGGATTGGGGCGTCCCTCAGCCTGTGCCTCGCCGTGGTTCTGGCTGCGGGGCGGGTTGGGGGAAGGCTGTGAGAAGGCAGCTGCGGTTCGCCAGGCGCTGCCGGGCCGAAGCTCAGGCTTTTACGACACCCAGATCCCTACAGCTCCCTGCTTACCGCCGAAACGCACCTCAGGTTGCTGCTTGCTTCTGTGGTTCATGCTCTCTTGCGGTGGTTGATTTACGCCACCAAGTCTCAAACCAAGGGACACCATAAAAACAGTTGTGCATTAAAATGTGAAGTTAGACATTGGAATAGTCCATGAGAAGCAGTGGATTCCCCTACACTGGACAGTTTTGAGAGTCACCTTGACAGGGTGCTGGGCGATCTCATTTCAACTATACTATTACCTAGAAAGGTTGGACAAGATGATCCTTGGGGTCCCTTCTAACCTGGCATTCTGTGAAATAAAACTGAAAAACCCAGCAGAACTTCTCTTAAGTGTCTTTCCAGCAATCAATACAGAAAGCTCCCTGGATCTGATAGGATGATCTGATTCCATACAATGATCTGCATACTTAATTACTGCTGTCTTTAGCTTATCTTTTTTTGTTCCACGTTTATCCCTTGTCATTGTACCACGTAAGCTGATGTCCCTGTCAGAGTTTATTTAAGCAGGCTGTCCAGAGCCGTCGCTGAGCTCAGCACTTAGGCTCTGGCATTGTCAATGTGTGTGTGAGGATTGCTAGATTGCAGGATCTTGAGCCTTGGCTCACCATTTTGATTTATCTGAAATAAACCCGAGTGCACCAATAATCTGAGAGCGTGTCCGGCTGCTGTTTCTTAGTGCGTCGTACCTGCTTTGATATTTACTGTATCTGCTTCCTGGCTGAGGACTTGAATCAGGCATTCTTCTCAAGGGCTGCTGCCAAGCCAGTCTGCTCTCCCATCCAAGCAGTTTCCAGCTCCTCACTTACAATTTTTTTTGGCTTACTCTTGTGATTTAGTGGGATATGATCTGCTATTGAATTATCCCAAATAAAACTGCTCCTTCCTGTGGAGGGCTTCTAGTGGTTGCAAGTCAGCTCTTACCCTTAGAATGATGATTAGGTTATTTTGCATTGCTTAGCTGTTAGTGACAAAATAATTGAGAAGTGAGAGGTTGCTACGTTGTAGCTTAAGTTTAATTAATACTTCTGCTTGCTAGGACTTGTAATGCTTGTGGGACTGTGGAAGGTGAGAGTGAGGAGAAACATGGCATGGAAAGACAATCAGCAGAACAAAACACCATGCAGATTATGACCAAAAAATAGACAATGAGAAATACAGAAGGAAAAAGGGGAGTGCGTGGCCCAGCCGAGTGGGAACTCTTCCTATGCTCCTGAGAGGCTGTTTTGTATGCAGAGCTCCAGGGTTTTTAATCTTTCTCTCCTCCTGCCTTTCCACTAACATCCCTTCTTTGTGGGAATCAGCTGCAGTTACCTTCAAGGGTGGTCTGACTCCTATATCTCTAATTACTCTCTGAAAAATCTATTTCATACTTTCAGACCTGAAGAAGGATTTTGTGCCAAAAGCTTGTCTGCAGTTCCAGCTATGCTTGTGCTGGCCTAACTATCCCTTCAGTCCTTGTAATTCTGCAGTCATGAAAGCCATGCAATATCCATCCAATTTTGGTGAAGTTTTATTAGTATTGAAAGGTATTCATTATTTAGAGATACTTTTCTCTGCTATGTCCATATGGAAGGAGAAACAGTCTGTGTAGGACATGGACACACCAGTAGATCTGTGTCCATGCTGGGAAGTATTTGCTGCTGCTTCTTTCAATGCTGGCAATTACCCCTGCCCCCTATCACCACCTATCTTTTGCTGTGCCATCTGCTCATCTCATGGCCACAAACTGCTCCTCCAGAGCACGCATCTCATTCTGCTTCTGGAGGAACTGCTCCTCGTATCCCCTCTCGCCTTGGTCGGGGCTGGATTTCAGTTAAATGTTGGGTTTGTTATCTAGCCACCTGAATAAACAAACAAACCTATACCAGAGTAAACTGGAGGCTGCATACAGCAATCAAACAGCAAGTAGTAACCTGACTGCTTTAATCTAATCTGACTCCACAGTGTGGTGGGAAGAGGCAGTTGTGTCCTCCTGTTTGGCTACATGTTGCCACTCCCACCTGTTTTTTGTTGCTGATCCATCTTGAAGGTAGGGTTTTTGTGGGGTTTTATTGTTCTTTCTTTTTTTTTTTTTTTACAAGGTTAATGATGAGATGGGCCAGGTGCCACATCCTGTAGAACATGTGGCTGCACAAATGGGAGTATGGTTACTGAATCCAAGGGCTCTGAGTTAGAGCTGCCTCTAATCACTCCCATATGCATTCTTTCGTATGTTCTACTATTTGTTATGGGCTCTTATCATGTGCTAATTGATTCATTACATTATGCTAAGCATACAGTCATGTGTCATTAGTAGTCCCATATGTTGAACTCATGATGTGTATATTTAAATGTCATATCTACTGGTCTACTGATGCTCTTTATGCAATACCACACATATGTTCCACACCTTCCTTCATGCTTCGATGGCCTTAAACTTCCTGCTTGCTGGTCTTGTATGTAATTCTTCAGTTACTCTCTAACTCCTCCTTGTTGCAGTTGTGTAAGGACTGTAATTAGAGCAACTGAAGGGTAGATCTGTGCCTGTGGTAATACAATGTGTTTGAGAGAGGAAGGAAAGAACGATGAGACATCCTGTGACGGATATGAAACTTCCAGTGTAGCAATGACAGTATAAACCCCAAGTTCAGATGAAGTTATGTTAGACCATTAAAGTTTTGCAGAAGATAAAACTCTGTAACTAGGTCAGAAAATGAGACTCTGGGAAAGCAAATGTAGCTAGGAGAAGGTTAAATGAGTTGCTGAAGTCTTGCAGATGGGCTTAACTGGTCAGAAGAAAGGAGTGGGGAAGGGTGGAAAGAAGAGTATATCACTTTCAATCCCTTAAAGAATCTCTAGAGCTGCACTGAATGTTTAAATTTTACTAGGAAGAAGCCAGAATAATTACTGTATTACTACTTACATATAGCATGCCCCAAGATTTGCTACTAACAGGTTGAACTGAATACACTTGGGTGAAAAAAATTAGTTGCCTGTTTCTCCAGAGTTATTTCTACTTTATGTGATGTGAATGAATACAGAATTTGATCCTGTGTACCTTGAGTCCCAGTGTGACACAGTTTTAGGTTCTGTCATAGCCTGTGAAAGGCTCACATCAGCATGGTATAGAATGATCTGTGGAATTCAGACCATCCTCGTTTCATACACTGTTTATAGCAGGAACTGCTGGCCTGGGGGAAAATAGCTGCACCCTCCCAGGCTCTATGTTCCAAGCCCTGAATGACTCAGCTAAAACCCTGTTACATGGAGATAAGAAATGGGCAAGTAAAGAGGTTGGGAGGAAGACCTGGGTAAGAAGTGTGTCTCCAAGAAAAAGCTGGGTTTAAGCATAGTATGTCGTGGGCCAGGGAGCAAACCCTGTAGGAAGGAAAACAAATAGTGTTGATTAAGGGCTTGCATAACACCTGGCCTGGGCTGTCCCAGCAGCTGCTTTCTGTATGCTGCCTGCCTGGGAAAATCCAGGCACAAAACATTTCTTGATGCTACTGAAATGCTCAATTTGCTGAGCGTGGGCTCAGTGTGCAGCATAAACCCTGTGGATGCAGCTGGGCAGACGCAAGCACTGCTTATGTACCAGTGTGTCTGCAAGTCATTGCATGAGTGGACCTGCTGAAAGGGCTCCAGAGGAGGACCACAAAGATGATCAGAGGACTGGAGCACCTCTCCTCTGAAGACAGGCTGGAAGAATTGGGGCTGTTCAACTTGGAGAAGAGAAGGCTCTGGAGAGACCTTATAGCTACATTTTGGTGTCTGAAGGGGACTTACAGGAAGGCTGAGGAAAGGACTGTTTAATGAAAGTGCTTGCAGTTATAAGGACAAGGGGCAATAGTTTGAAACTGGAGCAGGGTAGCTTTAGATTGGACATTAGGAGGAAGTTCTTCACAGTGCGAGTGGTGACATACAGGAACAAGCTGTGGTTGAGGCCCCGTCGCTGGAGGCATTCAAGATCAGACTTGATGTGGCCCTGAGCAGCCTGATCTAGTTGGGAGGTGTCCCTGCTCACTGCAGGATGTGTTGGACAAGATGTCTTTTGAGGGTCCCTTCCAACCCGATACAGCCTGTGAATCTGTGTAGTGCTGGCTGGGCTGACTACAGGCTGGGTTTAACTGGAGTCTTGCACAAGTGCACCGGGAGACGTCCGCCACTCCCTATCCCTGCGCAGCTCTCCTGGCGCTCCCCAGGCGCCAGCTCCCAGTCCGACTGCCTGTACCAGCCTTTCTGCAGCTGCTCCTGGCGACAGCCCGCCCCTGTGGTGTCCTTATTGGATTCCTGGCCAAGGGGGTGTTGCTGCGATGATAGCACATTGATATGCCGGAGCTGCGGAGGGTTGTGTAAGGAGGAGCTGCAGGAAGCGAGGAGAGTTAAGCAGGATCACGTTTCTCCTCTGTGAGCTAAAGAGGTTAGTGACTATTACTTAATCCCTGCTAACTGTAATTAGGATTTGGAGGCGCTGCTTTCGTGTTCTGCTCCCCCCCTTCACCCTTCCCACGACTGCTCTGCACCGGCGTTTCCCCCTCGGTGGCGAAGAAGTGGGGCAATCCTGCAAGTCGCGTTGTCCTGGCTGCTCCAGAGACGCCCACCGCCACTGGAGGGGACAGGCTGGCACTCGAGGAGGGGGGTCACAACGAGGAAGAGAGAAGCCCCCGTTGTTGGGAGGGACGTCCGAGGTACAGCAGAGAATTAGCTTGTAAATAATGCGGGAGTAGCCAGGTAGCATCACTGGGTGACCAGAGCGCTGCGTGCTGAGAGTCGTTTAGAACCTTCCCTACAAAGTGTCTTCTGGGCTTGTTTTAAGAAGTGCTGAACTTCCTCCAAATCCTGTTAAAATCCCGATTTATGGCAGGTGTTTGACACTCATTTCTGAAACAGAAATGGAAACTTTGCCGTACCTCAGTTTATCCAGGTGTAAAGTGAAGTTGAGAATATTTTTCCTTTTGTAAAGGAACACGGTAGGGGCATATTCCAGACAGCCTTTGGTAGGAGAAAGGTGATTCTCGTGTGCTCAGATACGGTGCAAAATCCATATGTAAAACACCTCGACACTTCATTAATAATTACTTTCTGCTCTAGTCACAGCTACCACCAATCTCTACCGACCTTAAAAAAAACAAAACACAAGCATCAAGCCTTAGTGTACACACAAAGGAGAGACAGGCACAGCCTTTATGTAACTCTCCTGGCATGGTGCTGAACGTCTCTGTTGGAGCTCGTTCAAAACGAAACAAGTTACTGTTAATTAGGGCAACAGTTTATTGAACGGATTTCGTGTGAAATGATTTCAATCAAACTCCTTGCATTGCTTTGCCAGATTAATTTTCCTGAAGTGAGGATAATCGTTCAGCTGTTGATTCTCTGATTACAGATGTGAACACAGAATGACACCATGCCAAAAATCAATAACACAGTGTTTGAGCATCTTTCTGACACTTGTGTTGATAAATGGGAAAATAAAGACAAATCTGTTTCAATAATATAAATCCAACTTGAAGTTTCTCTTTCATGAAAGAAGGAGCAACGAGGATATAAAGTTGTTTTCAGCATGTGTAAGAAACCTTTAGTCTTACTAAAAGCTATTGTCACAAGCAGTTAGATACTCAGTAATTGATAGTAAATGATTAATGATTGACATGATTCTTACTGTTGGACCAGGGAACTTCCCTTATGCTGGAGAAATGATGATTCTGGATTTGTCCTCCTGAATTTGCATGCACATGATCAACCTCACAGTTTCTTTAGTCAGTGAATTCAGTTACTGTTAGTGAGCAGCTGGAGTTTGGTGATGTATGGTTCATGTTATTCTTAAAGGAATGGAAATGCTTATTTTGTATAACTAGAACCAAGAATCTATAGTTTTCAGTTTCTTCTTTGTAGTTTTCAACTTCTTTTTTAGTTTTTGAGTTCAGTATTCTCATTATTTTTCAAATTATGCTGACTGGATGTTTTTGTAGTTTTCAACTTCTCTTCAAAGAAAAAATAAACCAAAACCCAACACTCAACAACCTCAAAAGACAACCACATTCAGCTCTGAGAGGCTTTGTTTTATATGTCAAAGAGCTAAGCTTGCTTTTTCTTTATTTTTTTTTTAATGAAGAATGTCTGCCACATGCATGCATTTCAGAAACGAAGCTCAGCAGATAACAGGATGAGAAAAGGGCCAATTTGAACTTGTCAAAAAAAGTGAAGATTTGTACAATGGCTTGGGTTAGAAGGGACCTTAAACATCCTCTAATTCCAACTCCCCTGCCATGAGCAGGAACACCTTCCATTAGATCAGCTTGCTCAAGGCCTTGAACACCTCCAAGGAGCGTGCACCCACAAACTCCCTGGGCAGCCTGTTTCAATGTCTCACCACCACCACCACTGCAAATAATTTCTTCCTAATATCCAGTTTAAATCTCCCCTCCTCAAACTTCAAACCGTTCCCTCTTGTCCTAAATAAATAAGAGAAATGGATACATTAACTGATGGATTTTTAAACTAAACCAGGGTTCACGTCTTAGTGCTCAGAGGTAAGAAGGACACAGAAGTGGCATGCACATTGATATTTTTGCTTTTTAATAGTGACTCTGAAGTCATCTCACTTTCATACTGTACTGTTTGTTGTGCAATTTGTTGTAGGGAGCTTCAGTGGGTATTTGCTGTTACCAATGGTGTGGTCCGTTGAAGGTCTGTCTGTGCAACAATCCTTGGTGAGGAAAGCAGTCAGGCAGCAGGAGATAAAAACAAACCAAACCTGGAAAGGAATGGAGAAACTAACCAAAAGAGCTTGGATGGAAGCAATGAAGCAGTATTTGCAATGGGAGAATAACTCCAGGAAAGGAGTTTTGACACAGCGGTGTCAGCAATATCAACATACATGAAACTGGGGGTAATGTTTTCATGTCCAGTTTGCAGGCAAATGTAGATCTTTCTGAGGCTTGAAGGTAGTGCTCAGTGTAGTAAAAGACATTGCATCATGCTTGTACTGCACTTTATTAAGCAAGGGTGTAAAAAAGGTAACTTCATTAATGAGGGGAATGGGGCTTTGGGAAGAAAGCCAGGTTGAAAGCCAAGGCCCTTAGTAGCTTAATCCTGTAGTAAGAAATGCCAGCCCTGAACTTGTACTTGCCCTCTTGTAATTTAGTGGAATAAAGGTAGCTGAGGGTCTGTCCCTCTGCTCTGAAGCTAGCCTTGAATTGTGCAAAGTGTCCTCGCACATGTAAGGCCAAAGTGCTGAGCTTTTATCTTAAAACTTTACAAGATAAGCACAACTGTAATGAAAATAGTAACTCTGTATTTGTACAGTTTGACCTGTTTCTTCTCTAAGCCAAAAGTGCTTTCACTTTTTGTTGAGCTGAATTTAAGCATTCCCTAATGTTTGCAACCTAGACAGAGCTTTACTGTCTGAATCTTCCTAGTCAACTCCTAAGGAAGCATGAAGGTGCTGATAACCCCGGAGATAAAGTTTCTTTTTGTTAAATAACTACTAAATGAGGCTTCAATTCTTCAACTTTTGCCTCTGGGATCTGATATTGCTGTGCTGACAGGGATGGCCTTTCTCATCAAGAGAATTGTCACAAGCAAGGAGATCTGATGCCATTGCCAAGTCACTCTCCATCATATTTGAGAAGTCATGGCAATCAGATGCAGTCTCCAGTGACTGGAAAAAGGGAAGCATCACACCCATGGCAGGAGGATTGGACTAATTGATCTTTAAAGGTCACTTCCAACCCAAAACATTATAACAAAAGGATGTTAAAAGTACATTCCTACATGACCTCATTTTTGCTTATATGCCTACCTGGGATAAAGTTTCCTTCTGCAGACTGCAGAACTACAATCCATGTGATCAGGAGCAAAACCCATCCAACTTGAGAGTAAGCATAGATAAATGGTTTGAGACCTGTACATCAGGCTCGTAAGACATTGTTTGGCCACACTGTTGCACTCTTTCTCCAACTCAATTTAATCCTAAAGAAAGCCAGTGGATTCAGGTGGAATTGGAGGAGCCATGACTGCAGACAGAATCACAGAATCAGAGA
>WBNM01000467.1:0-13429 GCA_013399055.1 Ramphastos sulfuratus | reverse complement strand
CATTCTATGATTCTATGCTTTTTCACTTTGTTCAAGATGTTTCTTTTAACCTACTGACTGTAACTCTTCATGGAAAGAGATGACAAAAAGTGAGAGCTGCACAGTGCTCCTCACCATCTCCCCTGTGCTGTGAAGAGCAGGCTGGTGGAGGTCCTGTTGCAGATGTGGTGGGTGAGGACAGCCCAAGCTCCGTGGAGGAGCCCTTTGCCTCTGCCATCTGTGCCAGCTCACCTCTGCTGCTCTCACTGCCCAGGACTGCTGCATTTTTCATACTCTGTTATCTCCACTGTTTGACATTTTAGTCCCCTCATCAACTGCTTTTTTTAATTAGCTGTTAAGGCATTAGCACTGCCCACCTCTGCTATGAGGACAGACTGAAAGAGTTGGGGCTGTTCAGTCCAGAGAAGAGGAGGCTCCCAGGTGATCTTTTTGTGGCCTTCCAGTATCTGAAGGGGTCCTACAAAAATGCTGGGGAGGGATTTTTTAGGCTATTAGGGAGTGACAGGACTAGGGGGAATGGAGCAAAGCTGGAGGTGGGGAGATTCAGACTGGAGGTGAGGAGGAAGTTCTTCAGCATGAGAGTGGTGAGAGCCTGGAATGGGTTGCCCAGGGAGGTGGTTGAGGCCCCATCCCTGGAGGTGTTTAAGGCCAGACTGAATGAGGCTCTGACCAGCCTGATCTAGGGTAGGGTGTCCCTGCCCATGGCAGGGGAGTTGGAACTGGATGATCCTTGTGGTCCCTTCCAACCCTGATGATTCTATGACTTTCATTGCAACCCCCAGGGTGGGAAGCAATTAGTTCAAGGTAGAGTTACTACAAATAGCACGAAGGGAAGGCAGATGTAGACCAGCTTCAAGACAGGAAATAATAATAACGCCAAGCAAGTTCCATCCTCCCTTCTTCCCTATGGTGTTTACATATTTGTCTTTATGTGCACTTTTTCTTTTCTTCCAAATAACTATCTTCCTGAGGGAACACTACTGATTTAAGTTTCGTATTCTGCCTCAATTCATATTCATTTCATATTTTTATATCTTACTTCGTATTCATATTTGCAAGGACAAGAACTTCGAGTCAGCCTTCTCAGCTTTTCCTTCTGAGACTTGGCAAACAAATGATTTTATTTCCAGAAGTGCTGAGCATCCAGTGCTCCAGCTGAAGTCAGCAGAAGATATGAGATGCTTTGCAGTTCTGAAAACCACATCATTTATTTACTGACATCTTAGAGATTTAAGAGACAATATTAATTTCTCTCTCTCTTTTTTTTTTTTCTTTTTTTTTTCTTTTTTTTCCCCCCCTTCTTGACCTTAAATGACAGAGCTGAAAACTGTTTGGAGTCAGTTCTCTTGGTAATTTTCCTCCATAGTTCTTTAAAGTTCCTCAAATGCATAAGCATGAAGAGAGCCTCTCTGAAGGCACTGCTCAATACCCATCCCAAAAGGCTCTTGCCACCTCTCTACCTGCTGCATTTAGAAGAGACCTGATACGATGCTTCCCCTGATCTGCTTCCCCTGACCATACTCATACCTTGGAGGCCTGGAGGACTTCTTTAAACTGTGGGTAGCCTTCTTTTGTTCAAAGATCCACAGAGAAAAACCTTGATTTCCTGCAAGCTTTAGATATCTAAAGGGTCATTTCCATCATTCACCCTTCNATTGTTTGGTTTTTTTGTTTTGTTATCCTCAGGAAAGAATATCTGTTATGATTTCTTGGCCCTGTTTCACGTTTCCATGGCATATGCAGAACTCTTGGCTCCTCATGCTCCCTCTGTGGCTGGGGATCTTTCCTTCTGCTTTCCCAGTTCATTACAAGTTTTACTCCTAACTCTCCTCCTGTCACAGGCTAGGACTTTCCACAGGCTAGGACAGCAGTGGTGGCACAGTGTGAGCAAAGGGGATAAAGGTGTTGTGGGTGGACCAGGGCCCTACAACCCCATCCATCTGTCCTCTTGTGCAAGCCAAGCACAGTGCTAACACAGGTCAGCAGCTTGGCTCTAGCCTCATCAGTAAGCACCTTTCTCTTCCCTTAGGTTCACATACTAGACTGGAGGAGAGAGACAGAGCAAAATCCCAAACATCTGGAAAAGACTGAGAGAGTTGGGATTGTTCAGTCTGGAAAGGAGAAGGCTCCAAGGAGACCTTATTGCAGCCTTCCAGTATCTGAGGTGGGCTACAAGAAAGCTGGTGAGGGACTTTTTAGGATGTCAGCTAGTGACAGGACTAGGGGGAATGGCGCAAAACTAGAAGTAGGTAGATTCAGACTGGATGTCAGGAAGAAGTCTGCACCATAAGGGTGATGAGACACTGGAACAGGTCGCCCAGGGAGCTGGTGGGAGCCCCATCCATGGAAATTTTTAAGGCCAGGCTGGATGGGGCTCTGAGCAACCTGATCTACTGTGAGGTACCCCTGCCCATGGGAGAGGGGGTTGGAACTAGATGATCCTTGAGGTCCCTTCCAGCCCTGACAATTGTATGATTCTATGAAAAGGCACATGCTGGAAGATAGCTTTTGGGGTGCTTGTTCTGCCTCCGCGGCTATGGGACTTGCCTTCCACATGGGAACTGGGGTTCCTGTTTTTATCTCAGGATAAAAAAAGGTCTTCTTTCAGCTTGCCCCTGAAGATAGCTTCTTTCACTTGGAACTCAAAACTGAGTGTGGAGAGCCACTCTTCTTGACAGAGCAGCAGAATGTGCTGCATGGCTGACTCACTGGCAGCAGTGCCTCCTCTTAAATGAGACACAGCAGCAGAGGCACACGGAGGTGACTGCCATGAAAGGGAGGTGTACCTGATCCTAAGTTGGGAAAATTATTATCTTGTCAGTTATGATTAAAAATTGTATTCCAGCAAAAGCTCAGCTGTGTTGCACAATGCTTATCTTAGGAAATAAAATACAGGGGTGGACCAACCTTCTAAACTTAATTTAAAGCATGAATAAATGTTCTAGACTTCTGTTACATTGGAGAGTCCTTATGCATGCACTCTAGGCTTTCACTCCTTCATTGTTTCTTAAGTCTAGATACATGTTCAGCTACAAGGGATAAAATGCAGTTAGATCCATACTGTTGAGTTGTGGCAGTTTTTAAGACAGAGAGTAAAGGCAAAGCTGGAGTGCTTTTTTCTTCACCACTGCTGTAATCTCCAACCCTTTCCCATTAGCACAGATTTATTTTTCTTAGCACCATCATTACCATCTTCTCCAAAGAAGGGGAGAACAGGATAACTAAAGAGCCTGAGTGATAGCAAAGAAGGATCAAGTACCCACAACATTCCAGAGTTATTCTGCTCTCATCAGACCCCATCTGGAGTGCTGTGTGCAGTTCTGGAGCCCTCAGCACAGGAAGGACATGGAAGTGTTGGAGTGAGTCCAGGAGGCCATGAAGATGCTCAGAGGGCTGCAGCAGCTCTCCTATGAGGACAGGCTGAGAGAGTTGGGGCTTTGCAGCCTGGAGAAGAGAAGGCTTCCAGGAGACCTTAGAGTAGCCTTCCAGTATCTGAAGGGGGCCTACAGGAAGCCTGGGGAGGGACTATTTACAAGGTCTTGCAATGACAGGACTAGGGGCAATGGGTTTAAACTGGCAGAGGGGAGATTCAGGCTGGATGTTAGGAGGAAGTTCTTTGCAGTGAGGGTGGTGAGGCACTGGCACAGGTTTCCCAGGGAGGTTGTGGCTGCTCCCTCCCTGGAGGTGTTCAAGGCCAGGTTGGAGGAGGCCTTGAGTGACCTGTACTAGTGGGAGGTGTCCCTGCCTATGGCAGGGGGTTGGAACTAGATGATCCTTGAGATCCCTTCCAACCTTACCATTCTATGATTCTATGAAAGTCCTTCACTGTCTCAGCAGCAACACAAATATATGAAACAGAGCAGGCAGTGCAATACAAATATGAATGCTCCAGCACAGTGAAAGTGAGAAAATGGAGCAAAAGTATCCACAGCAGCTCTGAAGTCTTCCCAGAGCTCATAATCAAGGTGCTTTACGTCTGGCCATCATACCAACTATCTCCTGCGATAGCTGCCATCACTAACAAAGAAATCTATACAGCCTCTAAGCCATCACTGGGTTTAAAGCTAGATCACAGGATCGGGAGGGACCTCTGGAGATCTTTGAGTCCAAACTCCCTGCCAGAGCAGGGCCATATAATCTAGCACAGGTCACACAGGAATGCCTCCAGACAGGTCTTGAAAGTCTCCAGAGAAGGAGACTCCACAAGCTCCCTGGGGAGCCTGTTTCAGTGCTCCATGACCCTTACAGCAAAGAAATTCTTCCTCATGTTAAGGTGGAACTTCCTCTGCTGTAGTTTACATCCATTGCCCTTGTCCTATCACAGGACACAAGTGAGAAGAGGCTGTCCCTTCCTCCTTGACCCCCAGCCCTCAGACATTTATATACATTTATTAGATCCCCTCTCAGTCTTCTCCAGACTAAAAAGCCCCAGGTCTCTCAGCCTTTCCTCATCAGGCAGTGGTCCAGTCCCTTAATCATCCTTGTAGCCCTCTGTTGGACTTTCTCAAGTAGATCCCTGTCCCTCTTGAACTGGGGAACCTAGAACTGGATGCAATATTCCAGGGGGGGGCTCACCAGGGCAGAGTAGAGGGAGAGAAGGACCTCTCATGATCTGCTGGACACACTCCTCTTAATGCACCCCAGGATCCCTTCTTAGCCATGAGGGCACATTGCTGTCCCACGGATGTCCCTTGTCCACAGGACTCCGTGGGACTACTCTCCAGCAGATCACCTCCTAACCTGTACTGGTGCAGTTTATTATTCCTTCCCAGGTGCAGGACTCTGCACTTATCCTCATTGAACTTCATTAGGTTCCTCTTTGCCCAGCTCTCCACTCTGTCCAAATCTTGCTGAATGGCTGCACAGTCTTCAGCTGTATCAGCCAAGCCTCCCAGTTCAGTATTGTCAGCAAACTTGCTGAGCAGACTCTCTGTCCCCTGATAATGATGTTGAACAGGACCAGACCCAGCACTGATCCCTGGGGAACTCCATTAGTTACAGGACTCCACCTGGACTTGGCACCATTAATCAGCAATCTTTGCACTCCATTGTGTAGCCACTTCCTAATCTATCTCACTGCCTGTTCTTCTAGACCACACTTCCTGAGCTTGCTCACAAGGATGCTATGGGAGACAGTGTCCAAAGCCTTGCTAAGGTCAAGGTAGACTACATCTGCTGGTCTCCCTGCATCATGAATCAGATGTACTTAACTATTTCTAAAGCACAAAATGGGGTGCAATAGCTTACCAGGAAGGGGGTGTCTGTTTGAACTTTTCTGTACTGATTGTTGGAAATATGTGTGTCAATATTTCCCAGCTCCCACAGAGACCACTTGGTGTATTTACTCTTTACAGAAGGTCTTTTTCAGAAAAGTGATCTTTTAATCCAAAAGGCCAAACCTTCCTTCAAAACCAAAGCACATTAGTTCAAAGGAAGCACTACAGCACCTCAGATGCAAGTCACAGAATCAATCATTGAGGCTGGAAAAGACCTCCAAGACCATCAAGTCCAGCCTACAACCTAACACCACGACATCAGCTAAACCACACCACCAAGTGCCACATCCAATCCAAAAGCCACAGCACTGCCTTCCCCATTTTGCAGCAGTCAGCTCCCTCTCACACAGTCCCAGTCCCAACACACTCCTAGAATGACTCTGCATTACAAATTCCATGGTCATCTGCTGATTTTTAAACCCCCCCTTAAATGAGAGCCACAAAATCTTTCCCAGCATAGATTAAGGAAGCACAGGTGATTAGCAGGGCTATATGTGTGCCCCTGGGGAAACACAATTTTAAGGAGCAGATGGGGAAGTCAGGCTTCTACTCACAGTTACAAAGCTGGGCTGAAGCAGTAAGATCTTCCCCAAGGCAACCGTGAGTACAGTAGAAAAATGCAGCACCCTGGAAGTGGCCAAGCCTGCCCTAAGAGCTATCAGCTGAGCATCAGTGCTTGGGGCAACACCTGCTGCTGCTCACCTGGCTGTTACAGCAGGCAAAACCAGTTTGGATCTGATTCTCCAGCCCTCACTCTTGCCTTCAGTCTGTTCTGTTCCTGGTTTGTAGAAACAACAGCATCAGCTTATTTCAACTCATGGTTAAGTTTCCTGCAAGCCTGATGAGCATAATGAGCATAACAAAACATTTATCTGATGATGGACTCACAGCTTATGTGCTGATGGCTTTTCCCATATATTGCAAAGTGTTTATTTGGTACAACTGTCTGCCATTGTTGCATTATATCCAGACTTCTAGAACACTTATGGATTGATTTTAATAGGATTTTAATAGGATTAGCTAATACTCAAAACATTGGTGCACAACCTAAAGGGAAAAGGATCTAACAGGTAAGAAATTATGGTCCTTTTCTGGCTCTGGTCCTGGATCTACCTCCAATTACTCCCTTGCACACTATTAATATACTGGTTGTATCCTCACCATTACTATTAGTGGTCAAGATTCCTTTGCATAATGTGGAATTTAACCAATGTAGGACATGCAAAAGCAATTAAGAGGAGGGGGGAAAGATGCAGCAGGAAGGCAGAGGGAAAGCTCCCCTTACCTCCTCCATGCAGACTTGGAGACTGGCTTCAAACTGGAGTTCCAGAGATACCATAAGCATTTAGCTTTCCATGTGATACACCTTTGACTGGGCACTACCTATCTATGACAGCCTTTGCCCCAGGATTGTAGGTCATGAGCCCTAAGGGGGATGGAAAGGAACCACAGAAAGAGCCAAGGGAGGATTTCCAGATGTTATATTGCAGGTCAGTGAGAAAAGGAATAAAAATACCATACCAAAAAAAATGTATTAACTCACCAGTTTGCATTAGCCAGTCCATAGTTTCTAGCAATAGCTCAGTTGCAGGATAGTGGAGAAATGTGCAAGCAGCAGTGGCTGCCTGTTCTTGCCCTGCCTTCCCAGAAGGGCTGCACTGCTGCCAACCCTAGGATGTACTGGGGGACACAGAATAATTGCACCTTGCAAAGTACCATGTGGTTATGTTCCAAGTTTGTTGGCAAGAGCACCAGACTGCAATCCTCTAGCTGACTGAAGAATAATTTTAAAAAATAATGTGGTCCATCTTCACTGAAGTTTAATGATATAAATATTTCCTCAATGCAGTAAACCTCTGCTTTATTAAAGCACTCATTCTTTTCCATTAGCCATTTTCACATTTTAATGTGTTTTTCATGTTACTAGCAATTTTACTGTCTGTAAAGATATATAGGATTTGTTCAGCAAATTAATTTTTCTATATTTGTTGTATTTTGCCTACAATAAACCCAGAGTCTCCACTAGCAATATTTTCCAAGCAAACTTCTCACTGACAGAACAACAATTTTGGTCACAACAAACCCAAGCAACACTACAGGCTTGGGGAAGGGTGGCTGAAAGCAGCCCTGTGGAAAGGGATCTGGGATGGCTGAACATGAGCTAGCAGTGTGCCCAGGTGGCCAAGAAGGCAAATGGCATCCTGGCCTGTATCAGAATCAGTGTGTCCAGCAGGGGTAGGGAAATGATCACCTCCCTGTACTTGGCTGTAGTGAGGCCACAGCTTGAGTACCACATTTAATTCTGGGTGCCACAGTATAAGAAAGACATGGACGTCCTGGAGGGTGTCTCACCACTTACCTTAAGTAGGTGTATCCCAGTGATGGCACTGGGCAGCATGGTACATTCCAGAAGACTGCCCTGATAGGCACAACATGCCCAGTGATTTATAGTGGCTTGGGGACCAGAAATGCAAGCAGATTTCACCATTGTTTTTCACCAGTCAGGAGTGTCTTCCTTTGGTGGCAAAACATTTTCCCTGCAAAGGAAACCAAGGAGAGAGATGAATGTAGTTTCTTGTACTTAAATGATGGTTCAGGTTATTTTGCTCCCCCTCTCCTTATCCTGAATCTTTGTTACCAAAACAGGGCACAGACTATTTTGTGTAGTTTTATTATTATGGATTCTGTACTTTAAAACTTCTTTAAAAGCCTCTGTGACAATGTCCTCCAGTGCAACAGAGAACAAAATGCTTAGGAGCAGAAGCCTAAAAAGTTCAACCCTGACAGGTCTTCAAAGCATTTCACACCACAACAGCTGAATTGTCATTAAATTGTTGATTATGGCAGCCACTGTGTCCTGCTGGGAAACTTCCACTCTCAGGTTCAGTGTCTAAGGCAAACCCCACACATTTTGGATCCTGAGCTGCTGTTTACTGCCCTTGAGGGATGTCCTTTGTGTGAATCTCTCAATAAAAGGCTGTTTCACCATGTTGTAAAGCATGTTTTCACTTCAGGATTTGAGATCTTTCAGACTCCATCTGGAGTACTCAGACCCCACCTGGAGTGCTGTGTACAGTTCTGGAGCCCCCAGCACAGGAAGGACATGGAAGTGTTGGAGCGGGTCCAGAGGAGGGCCACGAAGATGCTCAGAGGGCTGCAGCAGCTCTGCTATGAGGACAGGTTGAGAGAGTTGGGGCTCTGCAGCCTGGAGAAGAGAAGGCTTCGAGGAGACCTTACAGTAGCCTTCCAGTATCTGAAGGGGGCCTACAGGAAGGCTGGGGAGGGACTATTTACAAGATCTTGCAATGACAGGACGAGGGGCAATGGGTTTAAACTGGCAGAGGGAAGATTTAAACTGGATGTTAGGAGGAAGTTCTTTGCAGTGAGGGTGGTGAGGCACTGGCACAGGTTGGCCAGGGAGGTTGTGGCTGCTCCCTCCCTGGAGGTGTTCAAGGCCAGGTTGGACGAGGCCTTGAGTGACCTGTCCTAGTGGGAGGTGTCCCTGCCTATGGCAGGGGGTTGGAACTTGATGATCTTTGAGGTCCCTTCCAACCTTACCATTCTATGATTCTATGATTCTATGATTCTATGATCTTGTTTGTGCACACTGCTTAGAGACTGCAGTGCATTCCAACAAGACATACTGCTTCTTCAGACCAGTCAGTTTGCCACGTAACTAAGGTAAGGCTTACACACACCTCAGGAGCAGATGTTGTGCTGCTGAGGAGGTGCAGCACTGAGCAGTGATGGCAGGAGAAGGAAACAAAAACACATTGTGCCCTTTGCCTTTGAATCCTGGGTGTCTATCCCCAAACTTGAGTCTATCTCCTTGTTTTCCCTCCAAGTCCATAGAAAAGGTGCTGGATGGTATAAAGGTCCTTCTTGAGTGCAAACAAAAGGTGCTAGATGGTATAAAGGTCCTTCTTGAGTGCATTTGCACAAATGGGCTTTATTGGTACCTGTGAACATTTGTGGAGAAATACAAAGCAGACTTGCATCTGAGGTGCTGTAGTGCTTTCTTTGAACTAATGTGCTTTGGTTTTGAAGGAAGGGTCAGCATTTTGGATTAAAAGATCACTTTTCTGAAAAAGACCTTCTGTAAAGAGTAAATACACCAAATGGTCTCTGTGGGAGCTGGGAAATATTGACACACATATTTCCAACAATCAGTACAGAAGTTCAAACAGACACCCCCTTCCTGGTAAGCTATTGCACCCCATTTTGTGCTTTAGAAATAGTTAAGCACATCTGATTCATGATGCAGGAGACCAGTAGATGTAGTCTACCTTGACCTTAGCAAGGTTTTGGACACTGTCTCCCATAGCATCCTTGTGAGCAAGCTCAGGAAGTGTGGTCTAGAAGAACAGACAGTGAGATAGATTAGGAAGTGGCTACACAATGGAGTGCAAAGATTGCTGATTAATGGTGCCAAGTCCAGGTGGAGTCCTGTAACTAATGGAGTTCTCCAGGGATCAGTGCTGGGTCTGTCCTCTTCAACATCATTATCAGGGTACGATACTGAACTGTGAACATTTGTGGAGAAATACAAAGCAGAAAAAACCCCCAGCCTGAAGGTAAGACAAGGAGGACAAGTGCGAGGTTCCCCAAGGTTCTGGAGACTGGCAGACCTGCTGCAACCTCAACAAACTTGGGGCACTTAGCATTCAGTAAGGCCACACAAGACCATCAGCGCATGCTGGCATCACCGGCGAGCTGTGGCCCTCAGTCTGAACCCAGGGGGATAGTGGCTGATTAACATGGACAAAAAACACTGGGTCATGTATGTAGCTGATGAAGAAGAGTGGCCACCAAGGGGATCCACCAAGAACAATCCAGCAGCTGGTGGTGCCTCTGTGCAACCTCCTGTTCCTGAGGATGTGGCTGGGTTAGTCTCTTGACCACACCTCCTCCTTATGCACTTGAGGCTGTGCATGTGTTGGGTGAACACCATCAGCTGCTAGCAGCAACATTTCCATAGCCAGAGGACTCCAAGAATCCCTGAGCACAATCTACACATCAGCTGCTAGCAGCAGCACTTCCATAGCCAGAGGACTCTTAAGAATCCCTGAGCACATTCCCCCATCACGTAAAGAGCAAAGGCATATAGAGTAATTTTTATCTTGTTTAAATATAAAATTCTGAAAACATTTAATTGTTAATGCTGTGGCCTACTTGCTTGCATAAAGGTAATTGCACTGTGCAAAAGGCATATGCTGCTTCAGAAAACACATCAGCTGCAGAAAAAAATTAATGGATCCACTTCAGTGGTGAAGAGGAAAAGCATATGCTGCTTTTCAGATTAAGAATACATTGTATTATTTATTAAGGTCAAGTTCAAGAATCCTGAGACAGCTGCAGAGTAGCTGTTTGTCATCTGTCAAGATTCAAAAATGAATCTTTTATAATTAATTGCAGGGAAAGCAATCCATTTGTCTAAGAAGTCAACGTGTTTTTAATAGGCAAAATGGCCTGAAGTGGTTTGAAATCTGTTAACATTTTCGTTTATATAATTACATTTTCAAATGACTGGAAGAAAAAAAAAAATAAGGAGCTCAGACAGAGAGAGAGAGAGAGAGTCAAGTTTCTGAGAAAACTGGGATCCTCTGAACAAAACACTCCATAGCAATAGTCTCTTTTGACTCAGTAAGAGCAAGCTGTGCATTCCTATTTTAACATATATTGATTAAGTGGCTATTATAGTGTCTAGTTGTGGGTCAGAAACTGCAGGCCACTCTCTTTGTTGTTCAGTATCAGACTACCACTGAAAGTGCATCTTGACAAGTTTCCTTCAGCCTGTGGGATGTATTTAGCACACAAACTTATTTTTGGGAACAGCTGTTTATACTTCTGCAGAAATGAGCATTGGTCCTTTGATGCTAAATTTCCAGCCTTGGGGGGCTGGGAGGAAAAAGATGGGAAAATAACAAATATTGAAATAATGCTGTGATTTTGGGAGGCCTCTTGATAGTGTTTTTGGATAAAGGGAAATCTGTCTGTTCACAGAGCAATGCACAAGAGACCCTGGAGGTATGGCAGCTCTGGTACTGCACACTGCTGTACAGTGTTTCCTGTAAGGATGGGCATCGCTAGTAGCCATTTGAATGACCTATTTCCCCTAAGACAGACTCAGCATGGGCATGGATCTTTAGCCAAGTCCAAAAATCCACAACTTTTAATAAAACTGTGGTTTGCAGATGGAAAGATCCAAGGGATGAATCTTGTTCTGGACAACTGGAGAATGTCTTCTGGACATGGGTGTGTCCAGCCTGAGCTCGAGTCCGTTGCTGGATGCTGAATATAAAATGGTGCTGCAGCCCTGCCCTGGCACTCATGGGCCACAAAGATGATCAGAGGGCTGCAGCAGCTCTCCTACGAGGACAGGCTGAGAGAGTTGGGGCTTTTCAGCCTGGAGAAGAGAAGGCTTTGAGGAGACCTTAGAGTAGCCTTCCAGTATCTGAAGGGGGCTACAGGAAGGCTGGGGAGGGACTATTTAACTGGCAGAGGGGAGATTTAAACTGGATGTTAGGAGGAAGTTCTTTCCAGTGAGGGTGGTGAGACACTGGAACAGATTGCCCAAGGAGGTTGTGGCTGCTCCCTCCCTGGAGGTGTTCAAGGCCAGGTTGGAGGAGGCCTTGAGTGACCTGTACTAGTGGGAGGTGTCCCTGCCTATGGCAGGGGGTTGGAACTGGATGATTGTTGAGGTCCCTTCCAACCTTGACATTCTATGATTCTATGATTCTATGATTCCCATTCTTAAGAAGAAGGCAAATTGGCAAGTGTGCAGTTCACCAGTTCACCCTGCTCTCCACTGTAAATAATAGTTCTTATTTTACCCATTCTCCTCAGTTTTCAGCAATAAGCCTCTAATTGCTCTCAAATTTGCATCAGCTGGGTTTCAAAATTCCCTGTAGAGTGTCATTAGCTCTAAAGAATTTTGTGGGAAAAAAATTAACTTAACTGATCTGTGCTCCCAGGTGTACCTTTTCTCACTAGTCTGCTAGGGAATGCTGCAGCAAAAAGAAACAAAACACTTCAGTTTTCTCAATATCATTCCCAAATACCTTTTTCTCACTCTGGGTAGAATATGAACTCTTCCTTCTATAATCTTCTTGCTACCAATCTAAATTTAGAGTATTTTCTTGTTATCTTTTATGTCCCTTGCTGGCTGTATGACATTTTATGCAGGGGCTTTCTAATTTTCTCTTTAAATGCTTGTGCTATTCTTGTATGCAGCTCCCTAGACATGTGACCTAATACCTAGCTCTCTATGCTTCCAATATATGAGAGCACTAAAAGGCTGCCTGTTTAATCGCATTGTCTTTATGAGGCTTTCTTATTTCTCATCCATCTAATGTGCAGAGCTCTATGGCACACTGATTAGCAGGCACATGCACTAAGTCTTTGCTGAAATACTGGCCAAAACAGACTTAGTAGTCTGAGCAGAGTACAAACTGCCTACATAGTGGTAAACATGTTAACAAGGTCAACAGAGTGGTAAATATGACCATCTGCTGAAAAAAGTGAGTAACGGAGAAAAGCTTTCCAAGGCTTTCACAGTGCTTGCACAGTAAGGGTGGAATGTGAACGTATAGGTATGAGGGAAAATCAGGCAACAAGTGATAGGATGAGAGGAAATGGCCTCAAGTTGTGCCATGGGAGGTTTAGATTGGCTATTAGAAGAAACTGAAAAGGTTATCAAACACTGGAGCAGGCTGCTCAGGGAGGCGCTTGAATTGCCTTCCCTGGAGGTGCTTAAAAGATGCATAGATGTGGTGCTAAAGACATGGTTTAGCACCTGACTTGGTAGAGCTTGATAATTGTTTGACTCAGTGATCTTAAAGGTCCTTTCCAACTGAAATGATTATATGATTACATGATTCTATGAAAAAATTGAAAGAGAAATGCAATATATTGCTTGTTGTGATCAATGTATAAAAAGAAAGTTAAACATTTCATGTATCTCTATTAACCATGAAGACACTGTTTTTTGGAAACAGTGGTACCCAGATGATGCTCCCTGACATCCCCTTGAATCTTGGTCATACTGAAGGCTCTGTGGCATTGCAGTAAGATGTGGAGGTACAGCTACAGCATCATAGTCACTCATGTGAATTCTCCCCCTCCTGATAAGGAGGCATTTGACTCTGTCCCAC
>WBNM01000437.1:2184-16085 GCA_013399055.1 Ramphastos sulfuratus | reverse complement strand
GGGGGTGGTGGTGGAAATAATTTTTTTGAGTTGTCGAAAATTGCAAATCATTGGGAGGCAAATTATTGGGAGCCTAGGTTTTTCATGCTTAGCATTAATTCTACAGTCATTTCCAAATGTCTGATAATTTAAGAGCTATTACATGCTAAGAGTCATCCCTGTCCTGTCCCATGTGCAGTCATCGGAATGCAATGATTGTTTGCATTCACTTTAAATTAATCCAGTAGGAGCTAACTGCAGGGCAACTGTTCACTTCTCAGGCTGCTTACTTAACCACGTTTCCTTTCCAGGATCTCTGAGGGGCACAGATTTTCTCCTCTGTGTTCAAGCTCTCCCACTGATAGCATCACAGCTGTTGATTGCATCAGGAAGGTTTTCAGGAAGCAGAATTTCCTCCTACACTTCTGGGACTTCTATGACCATGAAAAGTCTTCCAGTTAATCACAATTTTTCTCTCTCGGGCGATGCTTCTCAGAGTTTCCTTAAACAGGCAACTGAATAAAATTCCTGACTTAACCTCCGGGAGGTGTGCAGCCAGTACCAACTTTGGGGGAATGAATTTAATCCACCCAGAGAGGCAGCCTCCACAGGGACAAAGCCTCAACCATCTATACTGAAAATGAGTAACTCAACAGTGGTTATTACACCCTGACAACATAAATCGTTCTTTAGTTTGTGCTGCTGCAGTACATAAGTGATTATATGTTTTAAAAAAAAAAAAAAATCTGGACAGTAAACTTTGTCAGCTTAGTAGTACAAAATTATTTTGGTATTTGGAGAGAAGCCTTTTAATGGGGAACATGAGTGAAAAGCAGGATCTAGCAACACCTTGATCAGTGACTTTTGAGAGGGAGCAGAAAAGCGCTTGCAGAGCTGTGTGTTATCAATGCAAAACTTTGAAGTCCAGAGCAGCAAGTCCTAGGAGGCGCTGAGGGCAACCCTGCTACCTCTTAGCTCTCAAGAGGCAGGACAGCAAAGCCAACACCGAACTGTCGGGGGCCGGGCCGAGGGGCGAAAGAGCGAGGCTCGCTGCCTCCTGCCCGAGCAGCGCCGAGGGGCCGTTACGCGACCGGCTGGAAACACGCCCGCGGCAAGCCTGCTCGGCGGGACCGCGGCCTCCCCTGGCCGTGCCCGTGAAACTGCCCGCTACCCGACCCGCTCCCCGCCACTGACCTTGCCTCTTGTCAGGGAAAAGGGAGCTGCCGGGCGGCGGGACCCAGCCCAGGCAGGGCGCTTGGACGTGAAGGACGAAGAGCCAGCAGATGTGTGCCGCCCGGCTCGGAGGGACACATGGCATGGTGCGGGAGGGGAGCTCCGCGCGGGTCGCCGCGACCGCCGACGCCTAGCCGGGCCGCGGCATGGCCGGGCGGCGGGGCAGCGGCGGAGTGGCCTCCCGGCGTCGCACGGACACAGACGCCGCTCCCCACAAGGGCTGCGCGGGGCCGTCCCGGTGTCTGGTTTCTGCCGGCAGAGGAAGGAGCGCTGTGGGGAGGGAGTAGCTCCCGCAAGCCCCCGCCTCGGAGCTGCCGGGGTTAACGCGCCAAGAGTGAACCGGACCAGGCCAGCGGGGAGGGGAGGAGAGATGCCAGTGGGGGCTCCCGCCCCCCCACTCCGCCCTCCACGGCGGCGAACGTGGGGCGTTAGCCCCGGCAGCGCTCGGGGTGGGCCGTTCCGGGCGAGGCAGCTTCTCTCTGTCCGACACCGCGGGTCTGTGCTGAGGGAACGAGCCGGAACCTGCGCCAGCCCAGGCAGAGATGCCCCTCGGCTGGTGGCAAAGCTGCTCAAGGCACGCGGCTGTCACCGCCGTTCCCACCACTTCCCTCCGCAGCCCAAAGCACAGTGGAGGCCGCCCCTGTCGGAGGCGCCGGTGGCCCTGCCTCTGGCTGGGGCCTGTGTCAACCGCGTTGTCTGAGCCGGGTTGTGTACCCGAGGCGCTGAGGCCGGTCCTGTATTTATATTTCATGCTCTCTTACAGCCCTGGCAGCTACATTGTAAAGTGTGTGCCGTATACTCGCTGCCAAGGATACGTCCATGCAGCCTCTGCTGCCCTGGTACCACAGGTGCGTGCCCGGGGCACAACTCTTGTGCCATCCTGTCCCTGAGACCTGGGCTGAGTTCATCTGCTTCGGTAGCCCTCTGCTTGAAGTTGAGTCTCCTGTGTGTTTCTTGGATAGTTTCATGGCAGTCTTGCTTAATGAGGCTCGTTTGCTGCTCAGACTTTCCTGGAGGAGAATGGCTGTCACTGTTCATCTGCCTTAACTGTGAGAACTCTTCAGCCTCGAATTCCAGAGAGCAAAAATGCAAGACAGGGTTAAAACTACAAGGATCTTTTAATCGGGTAGAAATGTAGCTTCTCCCAGGCTTGAGACATGACAACTCTGTAAACAGAACGTATTTGTTAAAGAGTGATATTTGAATTATGAGTCATAATGTACTCACTTCTATCTAATGCAAAGACACAGACAATGCAAAAGAGGATGGGTTTGTGTATGTTTGATATCCAACAACAGTTACCAAGAGAAGATCTGTCCATGATAAGGTATTTGTTTTCATATATCTGTCTGTATATATTCCCTGTATAAATAGCATTATCTTGCCTGTTACAGTGACAAGTTTCCATGTGCCCTTGCTATTAGAATTCTTTGACACATTCTTGAGTCACATAGCAGGCACTAGAGTATTCTGTGACATTGGATATTGTAGCCCTTCTAGCAGCACTTCCCTGAAATTAAAGCTGTGTGTGACCTGAAATTGCTACAATGTCTGTAATACTTAGCACTTTAAAAATGCTTAACTCCTTGCGTAGAAGCAGTCTACACAAATATTAAATAATTAAACTGGAGAATAAGGAAGTATCTACAGGAAATGGCATAAAAAAGAAAAAAGACTGTAAAATGTGCAGAACAGGTAGGAGTACTGGAAATGAAGGTGAAAGTTCAAGGGATGGGCATACATTTACAAAGTAGTGGTTTGATAGGCTTCTTGAAGGCTATCAGGAAATCAGCCTTTCTATTTAACAGTTTACTTCAATATAATCTTGTCAGGTTTTTGGATTTGTGTTGTCTGTGTCCTATGTAAGGCAACTAATATTTCATGCAAGATTCCATCCTGATTTCTTCCTCATTAAGAAAACTTAATTTCTGTTGCCTATAGTTCTCTTCTAGCATGAGACATTTTTCCTTCTCCCCTTTGCTAATACTATGGTTTCTCATTCTGGAGTAATTCTTTCAACCTGTTACTCCTGCCTGGTTTTTCTCCTATTATCCTTTCTCCAGACAGCATTACATGAGAGACAGAAAAGGATCAGGAAGGGATGGAGAAATAAAAACTTCAGTAACTCTAGGGAGGTTTGAGGGAATGTGGATATTTTNCACAAATATATACAAAAATTGTAGATGCAGAAATCATACCAAATGGAGAAAGAGAAGTGTGGGAATCAGATCCAGAACATCTGTAACTCCCTGGGCTTTGTGCCAGCATGCACATACACAGAAAAAATGATTCACTGATTGTAGTGTCAGAAAACACTCGGGGGGGACAGTAGGGTTCCTGCTTAAAGAACGCTGTGGCTGTGGTGGACACATCACACAAAGTAAAAATATGAAGGAAGGGCACAAGCAGAAGTCCCCTTCTTGCTTTAAGGACAGAACTGAGGCCAGCTATTTAAGTAAATACAATTTATGGCACTGTGTCTTGCCAGAACAGATCTGATTTAGAAGAACATTTGTGGACTATTAAAATAAGATACTCATCTACTAAGCCATTTGATCATCCACAAAGAATCATAAAAATCTAATGATAAGGAATTAGTGTTTTCGTGTTCCAAAAAAGCATAACATTTTGCAGCCTTTTGTGAATGTAAGGGTACTCCTTTTTTTGTTTGTTTGGTTGGTTGTGTTTTTATTGTTTGTTTGGGGTTTTTTTGGTTGGTTGGGTTTTGGGGTTGTTGGTTTTTTTTTTTAATAACCTCATTTGTAAAAAAGTAAATACCACATTAGTGTGTTCATTTGGCAGCAAAGATATTAGAGTTCAGTAACCGCTCCTCAACACAGAAAAGCCTATATACATTTATTGAAAAGAAGTCAGAAAAAAACACACTCAAGAGACATGTTCAAGCCTGGATTGACAATACAGGCTCAGTCAGTATCTGTATTCTTTTAAATTTAAGCAGACTTCAAGGACAACAATGAAAGAAATGTGTGTATAGGGATTTATATGCTTGGGTAAATGTGTGCAGAGAGATAAAAGCAGAGGTTATAAGCAGAGAGAAACTGCAGAATGAATTATATTATTTGGTGTTGAGGAGCTGCTGGAAAATAAGGCCATGCTGAGGAGACTCAGGAATTCTTGCTTTACTAGGAATAAGATTCTCCTGCCCAAAGTTTAATGATCTTAAAAGGCATCTAATACACACTTGCTTGTCTGTTCTTCCAGTCACTAGGGGGAAAAGATACCTATGGAGGTTAACATATCCCTTTCTGTCACATTCAGGGTGAAACACTGTCCAGACCTGACTATCTTGTTAACTATGCAGGCAGCTTTACAATTTGCTTGGACTGAAGTTGAATTGTGAGGCTGAATTGTGAGTGATGTGGTGGGCTGTGTAGTGAATATTAGCAGAGGGATGAACGAAACAGAATGACTTTGAATCCCAAAGGTTTTGCAGTTTGCTGGGTAATTATTTTTCATGCCTTTTTTTTTTTTTTTTTTTTTTTTCTGGAACACATTAAGATGAAAGCTTGTGAGTAAATTTTTACCTTACTCCCTCTTTCTCACTTAGAGACACAACCTCTTAACATGGCTAACTGTTGGTAGTTGAATCAGAGACGCTGTGGGATCTTTCAGACACCGATTCAGTTGTAGTCTTTGAAGATTTTTTTAATTGTATAAAAATATAAATATTTTTAATTTTGTTTTGTTTGGGTTTTTTTTTAATTTTTTTGTAGGTTTTTGTTTGTTTGTTTGTTTTTGTTTTGGTTTGGTTTTTTTGCTGACATTCCCCTTATGGTATGTCTGTGGACAGATTCAAAGAATAGAATGAAGTAAATTCTAAACCAGTCAGTGATTCTGTTGCCTGGAACTTTTTTGGATCCTTATATTCAGATGGTTATTTGTAAGTGGTGAGCTAATTCACAAGTTACAATTTTGTGCTTGAACTATGTGAGTTTAAAAAATCATTTGGTCTTATTATCCATATTAGCAACTTTTAAAGGTATTTCTGGAGGAAAAGGTCACTTTGAAATTAACTTTTTGTGAAAGTTAGTGCCAGGAAAACAAGTTCTCAATGATCTATGTAGAAAGCAAACGAGTAAAGGATTGAACATGGGAAATGAACAAGATTAAAGTAATTTTTTCATAATTACAACTTAGATCTGTATCTGATAATATGTTCTGGAGAATATGTGGTCTTTGAAGTGTACCTATGATGCTGTGATCATTTGTTATCTAAATGAGTACATTGATTGTGTTGTTATCTAACTGAGATTTTGCAATAAAAAAAAATTTATACATTTGCTTTTATACATTTGGGAAACGAATTGCCACGAAAATCTTCCCGTGGTTGATACACATCAAGTCGCACCAAACGTTTGCGCTCTGAATGGATAAAGTTCAGTTGTAAAATCTGGTTTCAAATTTAGTTAAATGTAGTTAAATAACTGTTAGCAGTTACTGTCTGAGTTTAGCAAAAAGCATGTGATTTCATAAAAAAGCCAGAGGGAGACCATATGGGTTCCAGAAATTAGAACTGAGAAAATAAACAAGTATGAAGTGTTCTTTTTTTTTTTTTATTATTTCCTATTTTCCTTCTCCTTCTTCAAATTTTTGTTTTAATAAGACTTTTTTTTTTTTTTTAAGAATTAATTATAATACAGAATTCTATGGAAAGAATGTAACATTTAGGAATAATACAAAACCCATCAAAGTAACACAGTAACTTTTAAAAAATGAAATCTCCTCAAGAGCTTTGCTAATACTACTCATTACTTCAGTAAAAAGTGAGAACTCACTTTGCTGCTACAAAAATGCCTTAAGAAATAGTCCCATGTTTCCATATTTAAAATAGTGACCCATTCGATATTTCACAAATCTGCTTTAAGCTACAAAAATTACTTTCATGTTGAAAACAGAACCCCCATCTGCCTTGCCAAAATATTTCAGAACATCATGCAGCTGGTTCAGTCACTCCTGTAATCATAATCAATCTTTGGTTTATGTACGAGGTCTGTAAAGGAAGCAAAAAATTATAGGGATCCTTCAGGGTAAATTGCAGGAAACTTAGCATTTTCAGCAAGTATTTATCTGGCATATCTAAAACATTTCTAAAGACTCTTTAAGAAATACCTGCAGGGACACCTTCCTCTCTGATACAATATAGTTGAGATCAATGGGCAATTTCAGTTGGTGGTCAGACCTGGTACATTTTCTAAATTTACCCTACAGATTGATATTACCAAAAGGTAAAGAAGCAACCTTAGCCCCACGGGCTTTTTTTCACAGAGTACTATATAAACCCATAAAAGCCTCTGACAAGGGTCTACAGGATCTGGTTGAGGCTTCCAAAGTGAACAGATGAACCATTATTTCCCTATTACCACCAGCATACATTTTGAAAGCCTATGCCCATCAAGTTGTTTGAGTTGTCACAGAATCATAGCGTGATTTGTATGGTGAAGGGCTTGGAAATCATCTAGTTCCAACCCTTGAGCCAATGGCAGAGACACATTCCACTAGACCATGTTGCTCAAAGCCCCATTCAGTCTGATGTTTAACATGTCCGGGCAGGGGACATCCAGAACTTCCCTGGGCAACCAGTTCCAGTGCCTCCTCAGCACTCTCCCAGTGAACAATTACTTCCTTATATTTCATCTAAATCTACTTTCTTTCAGTTTAAAATCATTATCCCTCATCCTATTACTACAGCCCCTGATAGAATCCCTCCCCATCTTTCTCGTGGGCCTCCTTTCGGTACAGGAATGCTACTAGAAGCCTGCCAGCCTTCTCCTGGCTGAACAAAGTTAATTCTCTTTTCAAAAAGACTAGTCAGTAACACCACTTACACTGACACTTTGATAAAAAGAAGATTCTAGAAAGTTGCATGCTAGCAAAAACCATTTGATAGCATTAGTAGAATAAGTAAGAAGAAATAGAAGAAATAGAAGAAAGTATTTTCCAGAGTAATAACCCTTAGGTAATGTATCTAATGAATTTTGCAATACTTTTTTTTAAAAGGTTATCATTGTTTAAACTATGTTATGATGGTCTGATGAATAAATTACTTGGGAAATACATCTTTTATTATTCATCTAGGTATAGCAAGTTCCCTTACTTGCTTCTCAAACTTCTTCTGTGAGGTGGAGAATAATAAATGGAAAAAACAAACCACACAAGACTGGGAAAAAAAAAAAAAAAAAGAGAAAGAAATTATGGTCAGAATATAAGCAAAAAACCTGAACAAGGGTTTCATACTTGCAACCCTGAGTTCAAAATCCATGGCCACTGTTTCCATCAGGTACCTCAGCCCACACTCTGTTGCTTTCTCTGGAAACCTAACAAAAATACCAACATATAATCAGAAATTATTTCCCTCCCCTTCCCTTTCTAAATCTCTGTTACTGTCCAGCCACTGCAGTATATCAATAAGAGGTGCCAAGAAGGGAAATAGTCAAATGGTAAAATAAATTATTTTGTGCAAGACATGTCCTCTGTGATTTCTCCAGTGAAATGCTTAAAGTTAGACATGGAGGTAGCAGTGTGATCAGTATAGGGCAGAATTCAATCTGGAAAAAGTCCACTTCTGCGCTGCCCATCTCACTAATGATTTGGCAAGTGAACTTGTCGTAACTCAATTACAGATTATGTTTTCCTGGCAAACTAATTGTGGAAGTGGAATAGTGAGCTAAGTAGAGGGGGAAAATTGAACAAGAACTTGCATATTTCAAATATCATACTGACCTTTATTTTGGATAAGCACTGCCACTAGTGCTAAGGCAGCCAGCACTGCTGAGGGCAGGAGGACACATCACCTTCTGTACTGTTGGCAGAACCTTTGCTTTGGGCCAGGTCTGGTTAAAGCTCGGCATTTTCAGTTTACTTCTTTATATGGTTGGCGCATTGCTGCTGTTGGATCCTTGTATTTGTCTCCTGCCTGTGCTGATTTACAGTCAGCTGTGCAGTACTGATGGCACTGATGGGGCTGTTAGGTCTCACTGCAAGAGAGCCTTACTTTGGGTGAGGGAATAGAAAAACAACTGTCATTCAGCATGCTAAGGGATGAAAATGCCAGATGAACGCAATCCTAGTCAGTGACCGTGAGCTATGGAGGACATTTTGAAAGCCCATTACTTCAATGAGGATGAATCATTTTTTAAAAGGATTAATCCTTTTTTAAATGATTCACATGGAAAAGAGGAGGGGTAATGAGTATGAGTTACTTATGGAGAGATTCTAATTGGAAACAAGAAGAAAATGTTTCAAAAGAACAACCAGCCATCGGGACAATGTCTCCAGTGAAATGGTGTAGTCCTTTGCATGGGACACTTAAAATTCAGCTGAACAGGGCGTTGGGTCATCTTGTCTAAACTGTGCTTTTGCCAAGAAAGATTGGATCACAAAATCCTGGAAGACCCTTTCAACCTGGTATTCTCAGATTTTTTTTTTGTTTCATTCTAGTACCAATGTGTTTAGCATAGCAAGTAATCTAGAAGACAAGCCTTCCTAGTGCATTGTTTTGCAAATTCCAGTAAGCTGCACCCTTATACACAAAAAAATCTTTTCCCCCTTTAGCACTCTCACGATCTGCCTAATACTTTTACAGGGTCACTGTAAATACAAACCAGAGTGATGAGTAGACTGCTGGCAACAAATGTCACACACAACAATGTCTTTGCAGGAATTCCTATATAATAAACAACTTTAAAGACTATGGAGAAGTCATTTCCTTGCTAAATCTTTCCTTAACCTCCCCTAGATGGCTGTTCAACGGTGCTTTATTTAGGTATATTTAGAATCCACTTAGTTTTTAAAATGCGCTATTACTTTGATTTAACTAAAAGCAGAATGGGCGAAGGCGAGCCTGGTTCCTATTCATACCAATTGCTTTCTGTTTATGCTGCAAACTTGGTAGGAATGCGAGTTTGGGGCTTGGCGCAAGGCCGGCAAGGACCGGCTGCGTCTGCCAAACTCCCCGGGCCGGTGTCGGCGGCCGCCTCTTCCCGGCGCTCCGGGGCCCTCTGAGGTCGGGCGGCTGCCGGAGTCCGCGGCCGCTCGCTGCCAACCGAGGCGGCAAAGCTGCCGCTGTGGGGCTGGCCCTCTTCTGCTTTCGCCCGGCAGCTTCGTCCTTCGAGCTGTTCCTTTTAAAATGAGGGTTAACCACCGCCTCTCGATGTCCGGAAAGCAAGAATGATGTCTGTCGCTCCCCGTTGTGATCGTAGTTACATTAGGGAACGGAGAAGAGCATCCAGAGTTGGTGCCGAGGTTTCTCAGGCAGAAAAGCGAAGCTTGTTTCGTGTTCACACTGCAGCTGGGCAGAGGAGCGATGCGCCCAGCGTTTCCCAAACGCAGGAGGGAAGATGGGGAGGTGGGGGCTTTCTTTAGGAGCTGAATCGCAGGGACGAACTTTTGGGAGAGGGCATCACCCCATGCCGGGCACTGGCCGAACTCAGCCAATGGAAACCCGCTGGTCGCTTGGTTCACACGCGCTGTTATCAGCCGGGCTGGTGGAACAGTGCGGAGGCGAGCCGCAGCAATGAAGCCGGCATGAGTACCGGGGGCCCGGGGCGGGGGCCCAGGGGCGCGGCCACCCGCGCTCAGCACCCGGGAGAGCTCCGCCGCCGCACGGCGCATGCGCAGGCACCGCCGGCGCGGATATAACCGCGGCGCGGGGCGGGAGTGCTGCCAGCTCGCCCAGCCGGAGAGACATCGTCCCTGTCCTCGCCACCTCGGCAGCCCGCCCGCTGACCGGGCTGCCTGCTGCTGCTGGCTCGGGGAGCTGGGGAAAGGCTCCCTCGGACCTGCCGCCTTCCCTAGTATGGGATGGGCGAGCCCTGCGAGCGCGGCGACTGCTCGCCAGCCGGCGGCGTGAAGGAAGAAGCAGACTCTGGGTCCTGGGACGTGCCGCTGGGTTTCCTGGAAGGCGCCCAGATGGGCAACAGAAGCAACGTGTCCTTCCTGCAGTTTCTCAAAAACATCAACCTGGAGCGAGCCGATGGGATGCAGGGGGACAGCTCCGACGTGGTTCGGATTGTCATCTCCCTGGTGTACTCCGTGGTATGTGCCTTGGGGCTAGTGGGTAACCTGCTGGTGCTCTACCTAATGAAAAGCAAACAAGGCTGGAGAAAGTCCTCCATCAACCTCTTTGTGACCAGCCTGGCAGTGACTGACTTCCAGTTTGTGCTCACCTTGCCATTCTGGGCCGTGGAGAATGCACTGGACTTCAACTGGCTCTTCGGCAAGGCTATGTGTAAGATTGTCTCATATGTGACAGCTATGAATATGTATGCCAGTGTCTTCTTTCTCACTGCCATGAGTGTGGCTCGATACCGCTCTGTGGCTTCAGCCTTGAAGAATCAACGTCGAGGTGACCCTCTGGGTGGCTACTGCTCTGCTAAGTGGCTTTGTGCACTCATCTGGCTGTCAGCTATCCTGGCTTCCCTGCCCCATGCCATTTTTTCCACCACTGCCACCGTCTTTGATGATGTTCTCTGCCTTGTCAAGTTCCCCGAGGGCCGAGGCAGCAATGCCCAGTTCTGGCTGGGTCTCTACCACATCCAGAAGGTGCTGCTGGGCTTCGTGGTGCCACTGGCCATCATCAGCCTCTGCTACTTGCTCCTGGTGCGCTTCATCAGTGACAAGCATGTCGGCAGCACCTGCAGTGGCCCCAGCACCAAGCGCCGCTCCAAAGTGACTAAATCAGTGTCCATTGTGGTGTTGTCTTTCTTCTTGTGCTGGCTGCCTAACCAAGCGCTCACAACATGGGGCATCCTTATCAAACTCAACGTGGTGCACTTCAGTACTGAGTACTTCTTATCCCAAGTGTACCTCTTCCCCATTAGTGTGTGCCTGGCACATTCCAACAGCTGCCTCAATCCTATCCTCTACTGCCTCATGCGCAGGGAGTTTCGCAAGGCGCTGAAGAGCCTCCTCTGGAGGATCACCTCACCTTCCCTCACCACCATGCGCCCTTTCACTGACACCACCAAGCCTGAGCAGGAGGAGCAGGCTCTACATGCTTTGGTGCCTGTCCACCCTGTCACTGCTTCTTTCCCTGCTGCAACTGTCCAGCCAGAGATGGCCTACTACCCACCTGGGGTGGTGATGTACAGCAGCCGCTATGACCTGCTGCCTGCTAGCTCCACGGAGCAGCAGCGCTACTGAGATGGACACAAGGCTCTGGGGGGTGAGGCTGGGGTCCGTGCAAGATGTAGCCCTGGGATACTGAATGCCTGTAGGGACAAAGGGAGGCGGGATGAGTAAAGGAGGGCTTCTGAATGAGAGAAGCTCTTTTGGGGTTGTGTCTGCTTTCGGAAGCTTGTCGATGGAAATTGTCTTGAAAATGTGCCCCAGACTGGAGAACAGGAATAGGAGGAGATTGGGGATTGGGGTGTCTCTAGGGGATTTTTTTTATTGCTTGCACTCTTCTGAGGAGGGTGTTGGGGCTCTAGCCAGAGAGGATGCAAGTGTGCAGGGCACAATAGGAAGGAAAGGGATTGGGTGGGGTAGAGCAAGGCTCATTGGCCTCAGCTATGCCCTCCAACATGAAGGTGCAAGCAGCAAGGTACCAGCAGCCCTCCTGTCCCTGTTCATGTAGTTGAGGCAGGGGGAGGGAGCTTCTGCATAACACTGCCAATCCTGCTGTGGTTACTGCTCCCCAGGCTGCAGTGAGGGCACAGAGATCAGGTAGCCTGTGTCCTGTTTCATACCTATCCTGATGAAAACAGCCAGAACAAGTAGGTACAAAGCTCCCACTTGTTCAGATCCCCTTCTCCCTTGTCCTCTTTCCCTTTTCTTAGTGACACAGGAAAGAAAAGGGAAAAGGAACACAGTGCTCCCCTACGGATCTGTGCAGGATCTGCTTTTCCAATTCCCTCTATCCCCTCTGCTGCTGCCAGGATGCAGAGTAACCCACACAGCCAAGAAGAAACCCAAGGACAGTACTTGTAGCTTTGTGGAGAGGTGCTGCTTTGGCTAGGTTTGGGAGTGATGGTGTGAGCTCTCTGACATTGTGTTCCCCAGCTTCTCTCCAGGCTTCTGGGACAGGCAGGGGAACCACAGCCCCAAGCCATGTGTGACAAGACAGGCTTCTCTCCCAGGGCACTGAAGCTGCAGGCTTTGTTCATGCTGTGTTTCAGACTGTTTGTATTTCACTCCAGGAAATCAGCACAACTGTAAATTTAAAAAGGGGGGGGGAAACCCAAGTCATAGCCACTTCAAGCTGCTTGCTTTGGAATATTTCTGGATTTAGCTAAAACCAAGCACAAAGGCTTTTATTCTGCCAGAGTGTTTGTTAAGGGTATATACTGATGCTTGACAGTGTTTCGATTAATTCCAATTCCTCTGGTGTGAGCAGCCCTAGAGTTTAGTGCTCTCACATCCTGGAGAAGGGCAGGCACAATGCCCGTCCCAGACTGTGGTCCAGAGAAGCATCTGGGAAATAATTTGATGTTGATCTGAAATGAACTTTCAAGAGCACGGGAAAAAAAAATGCTATTTTAAGCTGTGAAACTTTTTATGATAAGGTTATATATTTACTCTTTAAAATATTTTTCTTTAATTATTTGAAATGGGAAAGTCAAAATATTTGTTTTGAAAGATGAGAAAATGCAACAGTTCTGTTTTGTTGTCAAAACACAAGTTTGTTAGTCCCCAATACTGCATATGGGATGAATATATAAATGCAATATTCAAACTATTGCTCCTTTTTCAGCCCCTTCCCCTGCAGCCTAAATCCAACACCTGCCTGACTGCTATAAAAAAAAACCAAAAAAAACAAAAAAAAAACAACACCAAACTCAAACATTTGTGCAGGGGTTGTTTGTCACCTCTCGGTACTGATGCGGTGCAAACTTGCTGTTTCTATCCAGAGAAAATTGCAGTGTCATTAGTGGCAATTATATAATTGCTTTGCAATTTAGGTTTACTGTACATGTCAGTAACTCCTGCTGTAAAATTCAGGTTTGGTCTGGAAGCAGCCAGTTCTGCTACTTGCAAGGAGAAGCTGTAGTTGTGTCTTGGTTGTGTTTTCAAAGCAGAAGAAGCCATGGGTGCTTGCGAAATGGAAAGATACCAGTGAACAGCAGAAGTGACCTAGCAGCTGATGGACATGCTTAGGCAAATGCTAAGACTCTGAAGAAATTGGACACATCCACAGAAGAACTTGCATTTATGTACTGTACAACTGCCCTTCTAAGTTCCTAAATCCTGACGTGGCTGCCAGTTGAAGTCTATAGGTACTTAAAGTTTTTTTTTTCTAGTAAAATTTTATGTGCCTAGAAGTCTGCTTCTGAGCATGCCTGAATGTGCTTAATTCTGTAGCATTTATCACTGTGCTACATGGGGATCTCTCAGTCAGGACTGGCTGCGGTGTGTATCCTACGCAAGGGAGGCAGCTCTGCATCCCAACACAGAGCACACTGTGCCAGAAGGGACTGGATTGTAAACTTAATTCACTCCTCCCATCCCTTTGTATCTGTGCCTAGAGATGCTTCTCCTGTTCCACTTTCAATGCATGTACAGATTGTACTCCTTCCTTTCCCTTTTAGAGACACTAAATAAGTGGGCAGAGCTTTTGCCCACAGCCTAGGAACCTCAACTTCCCCCCACCCACATCCCTGGGGAATGACTGAATTGCTAGGCTACTCCCTGAATGTGCTCAAATCCTCTGGCTTGAAATGGTTCCTTATTGC
>WBNM01000431.1:0-12173 GCA_013399055.1 Ramphastos sulfuratus | reverse complement strand
TCTCCTCTGCCACTGCTGAGGCAGCATCGTTCCACAATCATCCCAGTTGTGGAAGAAGTGACTGAGACACTTCTGAGTTTGGTAGCTTTTCCACCCACCTTGGACTTTTGCCATTTGGATCCACAATTGGATGTTTCTTGCAGCATCAGAAGGCTGCTTCCACAGAGAAATCCAGCAAGGGATCATCACTGAATACCTGTCTCACCTCTGTGAGTAAAGCCTGCTGCTCCCTTAATTTTCTGCTCAGCCTGATTGATAGTGGAGTAAAGCTGTGTTTGTAGCTTAACCTTTTCCATTTTCTGACTTCCTAAATCTCTAAATTTGCCCATAATTTCCTTTGAAGAATTCCCAACTGAATTAGAGCCTGTAAATAAACCTAAACTAATTCTGTATATAGTTTGGAGGAAGGGTTTTCAGGAAAACAAAATAATTTTATTTTTATAATTCCTGACTCAGCCACATAATTCCCTGCTCCACAACACCAATACACAGCATAATTCTGAGCATACCCGTTAGCATTCACACTACACTAAGTGAAGTAACTCTTCTATTTAAAATGATGCATTTGGATAAGCATTTCCAGAAGCAGAGACATTAAAAACGTAGTTGTGTTTCCCTCTAAAGGCTGAATTGGTCTGCTGATACTTTTAGAAAGCCTTATGAAAAAATACGATTTTATGAGTATAAGAATTAAATATATTCCAAAGATATAAAAAATTATCATCACCAAGTGGAAAGCATTTAAAGAAATACCAGGAAATTATATTCCCAGATCTCACTGCTAAAACTTTACTCCATTTTCCTCTGTATAAATTTCTTTATTCTGTGTGTGATACGCAGGGTGATTCAAGTCTTCTTACAAAATTCCAGTGGAAATATGAGTGGTCTGGGAAATTCATGGAGTTTGGGTAGTCAGCCTAACTAGATCTACACTCATACATCCTGAAAATTTCCAGTGTATTTTAAAGAGAGAAAAAGGGTGGGTTGGTTTGTTTGTGGGTTTTGGAGTTTCAGTTGGATGTTTGTTTGTTTGTTTATTGTTTTGTTTTTGTTTTCTTCCCAGAAGAAAATCTTTAAATAGAGAGCATTTTTTTTCCATTTGAAAATTCTATTTTTGATCTCCTTTTGCATTAAATGTTCAAGCATAGTAGTAACATTGCAGCATCTTCTCAAGAAGTAGTAACTTTGTCAGTTATCCTGGTTAAAGTTTTCATTATTTGTTACTGGCAGAGTGCATAGGCATGAAGTTAATAGAAAGTTCTAAGTTAATAGAAAGTCTCTATTTAAATGTGAGCTACTCAGTTGCAAAAATAACTTGCTACATTGTGTGCTGTTTATTGAGTGGAAAAAAATTACAGCAAATGGCCAAGGAATAAAAAAAAAAAAATTAAAAAAAAAATATTTTCCAGAGGTTAATGTCTGATCCAAAGAGATTCATAAATACCACCTTGACTCAATGTAGTTAAAAACTATTTTTCAAAAAATTGATTTTTCTGGATATATATACAAACTATTTGTAATTGCCACAATCAAAAAATATGCAATTTCTGTCTCAATTTCAAAGATCCAAGTATTATAGGTAAATCCATTTACATCATAGACAGTTCATTAGAATATCTGTAGAAATTCATAATCTCCAACTGATGAGGCATTGCAGGACTTTTTTTTTTAATACTTCGCTAAAACAGTTAGAAATAAAAATGGAGCAGTTACACTGGTCCCTCAGGAAAATTAATTTGTGACCATACTGTGTTAATATTAGTATTATTTATTTTTAATAATGATTAAAATAATTAGGAAAGTATTTTTTGGCAAAGTGATTGTGATTTTTATAAAAAGTCTATTGTTTTGTCTTTAAATGTATTAACGATGAATTTCAATTTTTGGATCACATGTATTCGAGATGTGATAATATTATATGTTAATGTATACTTTTATATACTTTATTATATAATCATCCAACATGTAAATGTCAAGATTAAATTGCTTGTTTAAGACTTAACAATGATGAAATTCATAAGCAACATTGATCTTTTGTTGAACTGTGCTATTATACAATTACAAAAGAAAGCGTTATAAGACATCACATAAGGAAGCAATATAAAGTATCTTTACTACTTAATATCATCAGTCTGTTCTTTTTGGAACTGAGCACAGGCTTCTACCTAGACTAGCCTAACCTCTGAAAAAGCACTTGAACTGGAGTGAGAGATGGAGTATCTGAATGGTGCTAACGCACCTTAACTCTCTTAATTGTTTCAAATATCTCTAAAGGAGGCAAAGTGGTTCTTTATGAACAAAAAAGATGAAGATTACAGGGAAGATTATGACTATTTTCAAACAAACCTCTTTGAAGAGCATAACCTTGACTCTCCTATGTTTCCATAGTCTAGAGTAGAAGTTACATTTGCTTTCATGTTCCAATCTATATTAAAGATGAGATAATGTAGGTGGAGTAAGGATGTGAGAGACATCCTTAATTAAATGGAGGTTTCTGTCCCTCACAGTGTACAATTTCTTAAGTGATAAGAAATCCATATTCCAGAATACACTGTGATTTGATCTATCTTTTAGGCTATCTGGGTGAAAACTAACTAAAATTTAAAGTGATTATTTCAACTAATGAAGAATGGTTTGCAAATGAAAAACAGATCAGGCATTTATACAGAGACTGCTCTTTACAAAGTTTTACTTTTTCCTGACAGTAGGTGTTTGTTGGCTGGATTTTCTCTCTTATGATGTAATAATATAATACAATGTTCAATCAAATTTCAATTAATATTTTAATTATTTTATTCCTATTGAGCAAAACCTTGACTACACAAAACCCCTCAACTGTTTCAGTTAAAATTGTATGCAAGTGTCCAAAGGAATAATACTATTGGCTAGTCTAAACAATGGCATTTCATGGTACCTTACATTTTCCTATCACTTGGCACAGATCTACTATAAGTAATTGAAAAGCATGAAAAGAAACAAAAATGTGTGTGTAATAATGAATATAACTGAACTGCACCAGGGAAAGCCAGACATTCAAAGTTATGCCAAAGCTTCCAGAAACTTAACTGCTTACCAGATCTTTTCGGAAGCTTAGGGACACCCAGAAATTTGATTGCAAGTTCTGCCATGGTCCAAATGTTTTCTAGGGGAGATTATAACCTAGGTGACTGTACTTGAGCAATAAACGATCGTGCATGAGTGGGAAAGGGTGGACAAGGTTACCTCCTGAGATACCTTCAAATCTCAACCGTTCTGTAATGACAGTCAGAAGATAGTTCACAACAGTGAACCAGAGAGTCTATTCAATCATTACAGACTGCTCCAATCTAGGAGGGAAGAATCATTCCATTTTCAGTCATGTTCTTCTGTCCCTTTGGTGGCCACATTTTGTGAATGAAAGTATCAAATTTACCTGCAGGCCATACATTTGGAGTCAACACTGGACAATATGATTAAGAAATTCTGAAACAAATTAATTCTGAAATTTCTGAACGCTTCTTCAACCCAGTCTGAAGAACTACTACTCTGAACTACCAACTTCTGTTACTACCTTTATCAACAGTCTATCTCTAGGTAACCAGTTTTCAGGTAAGTGGAGGAGAGGCTAGTCTTCAAGTGTGACTGAGCATTTGCTTACTCTGCCTGCTTACTGTTAGGATATATTTTGTAAGGAAATCTGCTGCTCCCAGCAGTGGCCTTCTAGCAACAGAACATCTCTCCTTTAACACCAGCTCTTTCTCTAAACACACGAAAATGCTGGGAAGCAGTATTTAATTTCCTAAATCACAGACAGAAGAAAAATGGCTTTGACAAAAGTCTAAACTCTGCTATTTCATTGCTCACTGTGGAAATTGGTGCAAGTGACACTTAGAGGTTTTTTTTTATTATTTTCCTGACCAAGGAGTTATATTTTGTGTAATTCTGCTATTCCAAAGATATAATTAACACAGGGTCATCTCAAAATTATATGACTTAACAGGTAACTAAATTTTGTCCTTAATTATAGGCAAGGGAAGCAATTTCATTGCTTGCAGTTGTCAAACAATAACTATGATAGAAAAACTCCATGTGGATCACAGAATCACAGAATCAGAATCACAGAATGTTAGTGGCTAGAAGGGGCCTTGAAAGATCATCTGGTCCAGCCCCCCTGTCAGAGCAGAATCTTCTATATCAGATCACACAGGAACATGTCCAGGTGGTTTTGAATATCTCCAGAAAGGCAGACTCCACAACCCTCTGTGGCAGCCTGTTCCGGTGTTCTGTCACCCTCAGTGAAAAAATGTCAGCATATAGGTTGAATTTAGATGAGAGAGTTGGAAATATTCAGAGTCTGGCTAGGTAATTAAAGAAAACTGGGATGAAGGGAAAGACTGGAGGATAAGAACAAGGTCTGTTTCTGAGTCACAGGTCTTTGGAGAAAGGAGGGGAAATATCTCGAAGGCAGAAGTATACTATCCTTCACAGCACTGAACGAAAGCCAGAATTTAGTCTTTCACTCTGTTGCCCACTGAAGTCTGACAAATGCAGGGACAGATATGTGTGTGAATCTACTCTGGATCATTCTGGAGGGTGACTACTTACTGTTGTTATTATTTGCTCTATTCAAAGAATGGAGGTCTGTGTAACCCTCCTAAGCAGAGATTCCAGTCATCCTGAGAAAATACTTTGACCACTATGATTTCCAATGACAGATTTAATTATGGGAGATTATAGCTTTTTGGATTAACCAATTCATAAAAATACCTTTCCAGGTTTTTCTTTGCCATGGATCACTGTCATCCTGGAAGTTATTTAGTGAAATTCCTTCGTATTCATGTATTCTTGTAAATATTGTACTAGTTCCCTGGCAACCAGCAGCAACTGCTAATTGGGTTATTGGTATCAAGAATTATCAGTCAACCTGGGAAAAAATAGTATTAATAAGCAAAGTCTAGGACATTCAGTTTAAGGACATCCATATTTCTGTGTGACATCAACAAACCGACAGAACTGAATTAGAAATTCAAAGAAAGAGGTTGATGTGGAAACCCATTATGTCCTTTCTCAAACAGCTCTATAGCCTATGGACAGTAATTATCTTGAAACTTTTTTTAGGTTTGTTATCTCTAATTCTTCAGTTCTGTATCCAACTATTTGCCACAGGTGAGGTTATTTAATACACACAGGAAGGGTTTTCTCCAGTTTTTCTCTTACATAACCATTTGGAAATCCACAGCAATATTTTAAAGGCCAGCTTAGAATCACAGAATCATAGAATGGTAAGGTTGGAAGGGACCTCAAGGATCATCTAGTTCCAACCCCCTCTCGTAGGCAGGGACACCTCCCACTAGAAGAGGTCACTCAAGGCCTCATCCAACTTGGCCTTGAACACCTCGAGGGAGGGAGCAGCCACAGCATCCCTAGGCAACCTGTTCTAGTGTCTCACCACCCTCACTGTAAAGAACTTCCTCCTAACATCTAGTCTAAATCTCCCCTCTGCCAGTTTAAACCCATTGCCCCTTGTCCTGTCGTTGCAAGACCTTGTAAATAGTCCCTCCCCAGCCTTCCTGTAGGCCCCCTTCGATACTGGAAGGCTACTCTAAGGTCTCCTCGAAATCTTCTCTTCTCCAGGCTGAAGAGCCCCAATTCTTGTAGCCCATCCTAATAGGAGAGCTGCTCCAGCCCTCTGATCATCTTTGTGGCCTTCCTCTGGACCTGCTCCAACAGTTCCATGTCCTTCTTGTGCTGAGGGCTCCAGAACTGTACACAGTACTCCAGATGGGTTCTGACGAGAGCTTGTATCACAATGCACAGTATATACAGTTTTCATTTATTATGTAGTCATGACTTCCTGTCACACATATTTTGAGGTGTATTATTTGTATTTTTATTAAGTGATGCGTATACTGCAGTAGCTTTTTAATTTTCCAGTTTTAAGTGTTCCAAATTGCAGTTATGAATGGCCATAAAATAAAGTTATATAAAGTTCTTCTGCAATATGTCTTTTAGGTGTAGTCTGCAATATGTCTACTAGATGTAAGTCAGTCTTTCTGTTCTTTAAAGTCATAGCAGGATTCTCAACTTGGTCAGAGTTTATGTTTCTCCATAAACCCAGCTGTTGTCAAAAGAAGCACTAAGAACTCAAGGTCTTAATGCCAGCATAGTCCACCACCCATTCTCCAAGAACTCGAACAGCTTTGAGTTTAGAAAACTTTATTTTTTTCTGTCATTTTCTGTAATATAAACCAAATGAATGGTTCCTGATACTTTTCTCAGTCTGATACTTTTCTCAGTCTTCTATACTCAGAGAGGTCACTAGGTCTGACAAAATTTTGGTTGTAAAAACAAGCTATGATTTTTTACTTTTTCTTCTCTTTTTCAGTGGAGTAGTGTTAGATTTATTCTGCTTGAAGTAATGTTATTTCAAGCAATTATTTATAATTAACAGTTGTTCATTTTAAGATAGTGAGACTTTTCTTATTTTCCAGGAAAAGAAAGGAAGAAAGGGTGAAAGAATGAAAAGATAGAAGAAAGGAAGAAAAAAAGAAAGGAAGAAAGAAAGGAAGGAAGGAATTCGGAATTTGGAATTCGGAAGGAAGGAGGGGAGAAAACATCCTTTCACCCATCAAACTATTACAAAGAAAGAACACTATACTAACAAGATACATTTTTAAAGGTGTCTTGTGATTTTTAACTTTCCGTTATATTTTCTGAGGAAAAAAATCTAACGTACCATAAGAGAAACTGCTCATGTGACTGAAGGGACCTTATGTTTCAAATACAGCACTACTTCCACCTATGCAAAGCCCAAAAGAATTAATTTCAGAACTGAAAGGTCATGTCACCTGAAATGTGTAAACTCGTGACATATGTCCAAAGTATTATGGACTAAGTTATAGCCTAAAAACAGAGCAAAAATAGTGAGATAGACAACTGTGGATTTCTAAAATTATAGCAAAATTTTACTTCCTGAGTCAAAACATATTCCCGTTTGTCATATCTGTTCATGTATCTCTTGGCTCTGTTCATTTTTCCAAAGTGGAACAATTTTTCTTCCTAGTGGGAGGAAATCTCTTCCTTGACATGAAGACTTGATGAGCTCAGACTAACAAAGAGAATCTTTTCTTATTCCTCCATATTGTCATTTAATAGTGTCTTTGTCCAAGGACAGATCATCTCTGACACTCTTACTTGTCTACCACCTACTTACTTCTATACTGCTGTGTGCTAGAGAGGCAATTTTAGTAGCACTAATGGGAAAGTTACATTAGGCTCATCCTAGCCACATCCATATAGATATATATAGTGTGTGTGCATCTCTGTATTTTGACTGTTATATATATTTATATTTTTAAAACATGTTTTGTGTATCTTTATATCTAGCATACATGGGTGTGTCTATTTAATACGTGGGTCATGAAAATTCTGTGATGATTTATTACCTTGACAAGATAATTTTTTATTTTTTTTCCCACAATCTCTTAGTAGCTCCAGAAATAGGCATATGGACATGCACTTCATTTAACTATGTCACCAATCTGGTCAGTTACATGCAGACGTGGTTTTGTGGTTTGCAATATTTATCAAGCTGCAAATGTGTTTCTAGTGCAACTGCTTGTGTAATGAGAAATCCAAGACAAAATCTTTTTAGATCTTGTTTTAGAATACTTTTATCTGCCTCTGAGCTGCAGAGTGTCCATAAGTACCGATTATTATTCCTTCCTATTGACACTTAAATTCTGTGAGAGGAGTAGAAGGTACAGGAGTCCATTTTGATGAGTGCATAGAGTAACTTAGGAGATTCAATTAAAAAGAAGACAAAACCTCTTTGATTTACAGAATCAGTTCAATAATTTTTATAGGACTCTTACTACTGTGACATATACAATATAAATGTGTAAAACCTTTCAGGATTTGAGGAATCTTTTTTATAAAAAAACATAATAAATATAGAAGTGTAGTTTTAACCATGAAGCAGCTGTCCAGAAGCTTTAACAATAACAAATTTAATGACTCTATTTTCCTTTTTTTTTTCCTTTGTAGAAGGGAGTTTTGCAGAATAAGTTTTTCAAACAAAAGAATTGTCACAAACCTCCCCTCCTCCCCCCCAAAAAAACAGTGTGTCTTCAGTTTTTGTGTTTATAAAGATTAGCAAGCGCACACATGGCAGACCCAAAATATATCAAAATAAACCTCTCTCTTGGTACTTTTATTATGTTCCCACAGATCTTGTGATACAGTCACACTAGTATGAATTTCAGCCTTATATTTGCTGATGAACTAAAATCCTCATACTAAGTTTACAAACCACGTCAGGTAAACAAGCCTCTAGGAAAGAGCATTTAAAGATGGCGAAATATATTGTGAGGATAAGAGACAGTATGGACTTAACTTATTTGACTACCTAAATGTGCATACTGCAAAGCATAGCGATTTTTTTTTAAATTTGGGGATATAGTGTTAATGAAAAAAGCAAATAGGCATTTTTATATTAGTGGTTAACAGAATAATTGAAACAAATCAAAGTGCTCAGGTGTTCCACAGGAAAAAAAATTCTTTGAGAACAAAGTACTGGCCAGTGCCCTTTTAAATTGCTTAAAGACACATCTAAACAATATTAAAATAATTTGATTAGTTTCTAAATATAAAAAGGTATTTAGTTACAGGCCTTGCAAATAATTTCCAAACTCTACCAAGATACAATACATCAAAGCACTCCTAAGAGAGTCTTTTTAATTCTGTGTATTGGCTTTCATGTGATAGCTGGTTAATATTTGCTGCCCCCTGTAGTTTACTCTGGCATAGTTTCCATAAAATCTTAGGTGACTGGAAACTCAAAATAGAACCAAGCATCCCGATCCTTATTTCTGATTATCCTTTGCTAATTTCTTATTTCTAGCATCCTCTGTGAATTGTTGTGTTGGGAACTGAGAGATCTGAGATAATTCTCAATTAAGTTTGTTTTTTTTTTTAAATACTAAAATGAGCAGTTATTTTAAATAACATGTTTCATGCATTAGACATGACTCTTCTAAAATAAATACAGTTCCTTTAACGAGGCAAACCAGGCAATTCTTTATAAACACCTTGTAAATAGTTTTGGTGGATGAATATCAACTACTTCCTATGGTTTCCTGAAGTTTATATTTTTGGAGAATGATAAAAAGTAGTTGTTTGGAAGTTTAGCAGGCACCTAAGATGCTTGCTGGGTTTAAAGTGGTCAGTGACTAATGAAATATCACACTCTGCCCCAGAATTTAATAATTAGACTGCACAGTTCTCAACATCTCTTTAGTGTTGAAGTAGAGGTTACATGATAAGACCTCTGTGAGGTAGATAGCTCAGAGTTTTCAAACTCAGAGCTCTGAGTTGAAAACTCAGTTTTCATAAGCTGTCAGAACCAGCTTATGATGGCAAATTTCCTGAAAGTGTTATGACTTCCTGGAGGAGTTGTGAGGCAACTAAACAAAGGGTGTTATGTACTTATTCTTGTTTCAATTTAATAGAAAACTCTGGATTCTGAGCCAGAACTTGAGGAGATTTGTGCCATATTGTTCCATTAACCACAGACTATCAGGTCTTGTAAAATATACATTTATAGTTAAGTTACCAAGAATGACATTCAAATTTTAAAAATGCATTCAATGAGCTCAAACTCAAAACCTCTCACCCAGTCAATATTTTCTCATTTACAAATTATAACTAATGGAGTTAATAGGCAAAGTGAGAGTTTATATTAAAAAAGAGCCAGAGGTGTCAGCATCTGCCACAGATCAAGACACAATAGCAAATCTGATCTACAACAACTTTGATATTGAGATTACTTCAAATTAAATAAGGATAAACAGAAAATGAAATGTGTAAATGCATGTATATTGGCATTTTTTCCCTATCTGACAGGCTATCCTAGCTATTTCTTTAGAAAGCCTTANCCTGGGCACACTGCTGGCTCATGAAAATAAACTTGTATTTGCCTCACCTGTCATGCAACAGGCAGCCATGATCCACTTACTATCACATTTTACCAACTAAAATATTTTTGTCAAGAAGAGCAAATCATCTTTCATGGTCAACATACTTCCTTAAAAAAAAAAAAACAAAAAGCCAGTCAAAGTAACTTCTTTGTTGTGACACATATTTAACTTATGAATAACTTTCTCATGGTGAAGAGGAAATTTTTATTGTTATTTCTACATACATGTCCAGAAATGTAGAAGAAGGTCCTTGTATTTAATAATACCTAGGTGTTCAAGAAGGATGGTTGAACAAATGAAACTGAAGAACAGACCAGAATCAGGTGAAGCCTAGAAATGTAAGATATTAAACATTGCTTATCTAAAATAAAATAAATCATATTGTTCAAAAAGTATTTTAAGAAATTGATGCTTCCGCTTACTTGTGGAATAAAGGTCAAATGGAGAGAGTGTTACAATGCAAGAAGCAAGTAAGTCAACAAATAAGTCACTCTGGAAGATTCCTGTCACAGAAATGCTGGGAAATAAATGGTGGTTAGCGGCTAAGGGCTCTTTATAAAGTGCAATGTCTATGTATTTTTATAAAGGCAAGACAAGTCACTGACTTGAGGAATTGTTTTCCTCATGCTATCCTTCAGTCCCTGACTGTGTGTTTTTAGGTAAGGGGAAGAGTCAAATATAGAAATTAAGTATTTGACTTATCATAATATAATCTGTCAGTGAATGTACCTTCAGAAAATATAATTGATAAATTAGTCATCTATTAAAAGATATTCATATAGTGTAGTGACCATTTTGTGAGATTCAGTACTAACAGTACTTTGTTTTCTTTGTCTATAGTGTCCAATCATTGGTCAACATTCTTCTAGATCATAGATCATCCGTTCTAGCAACAGTTTTGCGATAAAGCTTTACAAATGGCAGTGACACTGGGTAGTTCTGATATTCTTTATAAACATAATGAGAACAAATAATAAAAATAGGCTGAAAGAGCTTGGCCTTTCATTCTTTCTCTCTTAACTCTGTGACATATCAAGGAATAGCAATAAAATAAAAATTTTTGTGAAATATTATAACAAAACCAAAGCAGTAATGTTCTATAATTAGTTTTAGATTTAAAATTTCATGGATAGATTTATATTTTTAATAGCATTTCTCCTTCTGTTTATCATTATTTACAATGACTTTTAGCTTTCTACAATTAAACAGTTGCGATACCTGAAAGAATAGTTTTGCAATCTTCAGTTAATTTGTAGGAAACAAACAAGCAAAAAAAATAAACATGGTTTCAAGTAATTGCTAAATAGGTAAAAATTGTCTGCAGTTCTCAAATTTTATGTAGTATAGATTATATGGGAAGGCGTAAATGGAAATTACAGAGGATTGGAGGGTATATCTGCACGCAGAAAAACTAAGATGTTTGAACTATATAGTTGTATTAGAAGGAAGGTCTAATTAAAATATGTTCACGTATGTTCTGAAGAAAAAGACCCCATCTCTAACTGATTCATACTGGTTTTTGTTCTTCCTTCTTCCTAAATTTGTTTCTAATATAACAGAATTTTATTTTTGATTCTGAAAAGGATTATCCAAGAAGACATCTAAGGAAGTAAACAAACCCTGTTGCAGTTCAAAATCAGAGGTGATAATTTAGATGTTATGCTTAGGAGTGGTTCACATGGTGCATGGCTTAAGTGTCTTCAAACCCTGTCTACCTGGAAACACTCAGATAAATATAGATCATTAGAGTATGCTAGATCATGTGAGAATACTCTCATTCAGAAGTAAAGCAACATTAAAAGGCGATAGCTTAATTCTTGTTCAAGGATGAATGAGAACATCAATGCAGAGGTTGAATGTGCTTTAATTAAGCATCTTAGCCTTTGCACTTTTACTAGACTTCATTTTTCTAAGTGTTCCTGGTTTAAAAAAAAAGCTACCATGACTATTATTTTTATAAAGCATAGGTTATTTGTCATTTCTTGAAAGACTTACTTCACATAATGAAGAATGCACGTAACAGAGAAAAGAAAGCACAGGGGAAACCTTATTGCTCTCTACAACTACCTGAAAGGAGGCTGTACGGAGCTAGGCACCCATCTCTTCAATCAAGTAACAAGTGATAGGACAAGAGGAAATGGCCTCAAATTGTGCCACTGGAAGTTTAGGTTGGAGGATAGGAAGAATTTATTCATGCAGAGCTAACTTTGTGCTCTT
>WBNM01000418.1:0-17880 GCA_013399055.1 Ramphastos sulfuratus | reverse complement strand
AGGCCCCATCTCTGGACACATTCCAGGTCAAACTTGAGGTATCCCTGGGCAGCCTGATCTAGTTGGAGATGTCCTTACTGAGTGCAGGGGGGTTGGACAAGGTGACTTGTGAGGATCTCTTCCAAGGTGATGCAATCTGGGGATCTGCTCACCCGTTGTGTCCTGCCCTGTCCTGCAGCTGGCAGGGCTGCTGCATTCTCACACTGCCCCTCAGCCAGAGGAACATGCCCCAGAAGAAGCCACAGCCCAGCCACTTAGTTTGATTTATTTCCTTTTCCCTGCAGATGAGAGAAGAGTTTGAAAAAACCCAACTGGTGCGTTTTATCAGGCAGTGTTGAATGAGGTGATTCATCCCCTGCTTTCTTGGCACACCATTCTTTGGTTTATTTTTTTGGCTATCCTTGCAGCCCTGGCAGTGCCAAGCCCTGCATGGAAGTGCCCCATGGCAGCCAACCTGTGCTGCCCATATGTTAACTTGGAAGAAAAAAAAAAAACCAAAACAAAACACAAAAAGCTTCAACCATCAGAGCTCATAATGGGAAGTCTTTGTACTGCAAGCCAAGATGCTTGGGGCTTGTTAAATATATTCTCCTTGTCAACAGCTCCCCACTTTCTAAAGCAGCTTTGGTGTGAATCAGCTTTGAACAAGTTCATTTGACTCCAGGGATATTTGCAGGCGTTAAAACAAGTTGGATCCCAGCAGTAAAACTCTGGGGTGGTTTCCTGCTCCAAAGCACCAGCCAGTGACTGGTGTTTTGGTTTGATCTCCTCTAAACATTCAAAAGTACAGAGATTGTCCCAGTTAGCAAAACTGTGGTGACTTTGGAGAGTGGAGGAGGCTTCTTGAAGCAAGTGTTTCTGGGAGCTACTCAGTGTGTGACTGAAGCCAATGCAGACCAGACCTTGGTGTAACATGGCGAAGCATCCTGACACTTCAGCTCTTGAAGTCAGTCTTAGAGGAGTGTAAACAGCAGCTCCATGGAGATTCTCTTGCCCCTCTGCTCTGCTCTGAAATATTGGATCTGGTTCTGGGGAGGGAACTGCTGGAGAGAGTCCAGAGGAGGCTACAGAGGTGCTGAGGGGACTGCAGCATCTCTGTGAAGAGGAAAGACTGAGAGCCCTGGGGCTCTTTAGCCTGGAGAAGAGCAACCTGAGAGGGGTCTGTTTAATGTTGATCAATGGCTAAAGGGTGGGGGGAAGGGGCCAGACTCAGTTGGGTTGTGTGCAGAGGGAGAAGAATCACAGAAACATGCAGGTTGGCAAAGCCTCTCAGGATCACCAAGTCCAACCTAGAACCCTGCTCTACAAGATTCACCTAAAACCACATCCCTAAGCACCACATCCAAACGACCATTAAACACATCCAGGGTGGGTGACTCCACCATCTTCCTGGGCAGCTCGTTCCAGTCCATGAAAAAGTTTTTTCTAATGTCCAATCTAAACCTCCCCAGCCTCAGGTTGAGGCCATTCCCCCTTGTTCTGTCTCAAATTACCTGTAAGAGGCCNTAATTTCGCTTGGAGGGCCCCCCCCCCAACCTCTCCACAACCTCCTTTCAGGTAGCTGTGGGCAGTGGTAAGCTCTCCCCTCAGCCTCCTCTTTTTCAAACTAACCATCCCCAGCTCCCTCAGTCACTTCTCATAAGGTTTATTCTCTGGGCCCAGAGTCAGAGTGCAGAATCAGCTTAAAGGTCTCTGCTGCCTTCAAAAAAACTGATGCCAAGGAGATTTTGGGCACAAGGCTGCAGGTCTGGCATGCAGGTGAAACGGGAGGTGGCTTGTTCATAGAAGCATCAAATTGTTTCAGTTGGAGTCCAAACATTAACTCAGCACTGCCAAGTCACCACTAAACCATGTCCCTCAGCACCACAGCTACACAGCTTTTAAATCCCTCTAGGGATGAGGACTCCACCAGTGACCTTGGCAGCCTGGTCCAGGGCTTGACAACCATTAAGGAGAAGAAATTGTTCCTCATATTTAATGTAAACCTCCCCTGTTGCAGCTTGGGTCATTTCCTCTTGTTCTATCACTTGTTTCTTTGAAAAGAAACCAACCCCCACCTCAATCCAGTCTCCTTTCTGGGAGTTATATAGAACCAGAAGGTCTCTCCTCAGCCTCCTTTTCTTCAGGCTGAGCAACTCCAGTTCCCTCAGCTGCTCCTCACCTGCCCTGTTCTCCAGACCATTCACCAGCTTTGTTGTTGTCCTCTGGACACACTCCGGTCCCTTAATGTCCTTCTGGGAGTGAGTGGCCCAAAACTGAACCCAATATTTGAAGTGTGGCCTCACAGGGTGTGATCTTGTTTCAAGCATTGGAAAGTGCTGCACTGAAGGAGATCATACTGGTGACAGTCCTGCTTGAAGCAGGAGGTTGTAGAGCCTTTCAGGGGCTGCTTTCTGACCAACACTTCAATTCTATGAGCTGTCAGAGGAGGTCTCCTCTACTGAGACCTGCTGCCTGCTCGTGCCTGGTAGCTGCCTGCAAAAGAAGGCAGCAGGACTGGTCTGGGATGGAGAACTTGTTCCAGCTGCCCACATCCAACCAGCAAATCGATTTGGACTGATTACTGAAACCCTGAGCTGGAGCCTGGTGCTGAACTGCCACTCTCCAGGTGGTTTCAGCCCAGCAGCTGGAGTTTACAGTGTGTACAGACATGACATGAGTCAATCTTGATCACATACACCATGGGGTAACACAGGTTTATGAGCTTGGGAATGGCCCCAGCATGTCCCTAGACGGCTGTGGACCATTCTCATGCTCCTGAAGCTCTCCAGGTAGCTGAGTAAACAAGGTGTGTCTGCTTCCCGTGCAATAAATCTCCTGCCAGGGGGGTGTTTGCACAACTGCTGCACCAAGGCAGCAGAGAACATCACTTTGGGCTCACTTGGGCATCTCACTGATCTTCAGGGCTGACCTCCAGGGGAACAACTTTGAGGGCAACAAAGCTGGTGATGAGCCTGGAGAACAGGACTGGTGAGTAGCGGCTGAGGGAACTGGGGTTGTTTAGTCTGGAGAATAGGCTGAAGGGAGACTACATGGTCTCTACAACTCCCTGAAAGGAGGTTGGAGTGAGGTGGGTTTTGTCTCTTCTCCCTAGGATCAGGTGATAGAATGAGAGGAAATGGAGTGAAATTGTGCCAGGGGAGGTTTAGGTTGGAGATTTAGAAAAAAACTTCTTTCCTGCAAGAGTGGTCAGACATTGGAACAGTCTGCTCAGGGAGGTGGTGGAGTCACCATCCCTGGAGGTGTTCAAGAAACCTTTGGACATGGCACTTTGGGACACAGTTTAATGGCCATGGTGATGTTGGGTTTATGGTTGGACTCTGTGTGCTCACAGGCAGACAGTTCTGCATGATGGTAGACTTCTGAGGTGCAAAGGCCAGAAAATCAGTCACAGAATGGTTTGGGTTGAAAGGGACCTTAAAGATCATCTAGTTGCAACCCCCCTTGCCATGGACAGGGAAACCTCCCACTGGAAGAGGTTGCTCAAGGCCTCATTTCCCCTGGCTTTGCCAAGTGTTGTCTTGCAAACCTGCCCTGGCCATGCCATTATATAGGCAGGAGCATTCCCAGCCCCACAACCCTGTCTTCTGCCGGGACTGCAGTGGAAGTGTTTGTGAGAGATTTGATCCTGATTTATGAGCTCCAAGCAATAATCTCTCTGTCTTGAGGGATAAGAGTTTCAGCAGCTGATGAGTGGCACTGCTAAAAATAGTCATTTGTGTGCTGAATTGCTGCAGCTTCTGGTTGTGGTCTCACAATGGAGTTTTGTCCCTGCTTGGGTTGATTTCAGCCCTTGGTGTCAAGTGCTGCCTGTTTGTAAACACTCTCAGAGCGCGATGACAAACCTGCAGTAAATCCACTTGTGTGCGTAGTGCCCCTTCATGTGTTGACAGTATCCTGAATAGTTGCACTTTAAACAATGATAGAATCCTGGTGTGTTTATTTCTTGGGCTGCCTTGCAGCCTTTCAGCTGGAATCCAGCCTGGCTGTTTGCATCTTACTTCCTGTCATACACACACAAGGTTGGTTAGGCTTCTGGTTAGGGATGAGGCTGATCTGTGTCTGTTCAGCCTGGAGAAGAGAAGGCTCCAGGGAGACCTTAGAGCAGCCTTCTAGTACCTGAAAGAGACCTACAGGAAAGCTGGAGAGGGACTTTTTACAAGGGCTTACAGTGATAGGACAAGGGACAGTGGCTTTGAGCTGGAAGAGAGGAGTTTGAGACTGGAGATGGGGAAGAAATTCTTGACAGTGAGAGTGGGGAGACACTGGAACAGCTTGCCCAGGGAGACTGTGGATGCTTCATCCCTTCAAGTGTTCAAGGGCAGGCTGGGAGAGGACATTGAGCAGCTTGGTCTAGTAGAAGGTGTCCCTGCCCATGGCAGGGGGGGGTTGGAACTGGATGATCTTTAAGGTCCCTTCCAACCCAATCCATTCTATGAATCTATGAATTTGCATCGATTAAAACACCTAGAGGGTATTAAATGCTTCTGGTAAATTTGTAGGCAGCTCATACTGGCCTGTGTGGTCAACAGGGAACATGTTGGTGTTGCTGATTTCATTTCTCACTCTCCAGATGAGGTCTTAGACTTGTCACTGTCACAGTTCAACATTCCACAGGAGGACCAAACAATTCAGGCAAATTGCATGCTTAGAAAAGAAAATTGGGTCCTCAGAATAATAAGTGGAAGTGCAGCCAGTGGCTGCCTCTTCTGGAGGTGCAGCTCCATTTTAGCTGTCTGAAGCTATCTCTGGATCACAGAGTGTGTGATGGTAGTAGGGGATCATCCTCTGAGTGAGAGAGTCAGTGCTGAGGTCTCAGGGTCTGTGAGTGTGTGTGTCCCTGGAGGTTTCTGGTTAGACTTGCTTTACACCACCCCTATAATCATAGAGGCACAGAGTTGTTTAGGTTGGAAAAGACAAATTACTGAGTCCAATCCTTAACTGAGCACTGCCAGGTCACCACTAAGCCATGTCCCTCAGCACCACATCTACACAGCTTTTAAATTTCTCCAGGGATGGGAACTCCACCACTGCCCTGGACAGCCTGGTCCAGGCCTTGACAAGCATTAAAGGGAAGAACTTGTTCCTCATGTCCAACCTAAACCTTCCCTTGTGCAATTCAAGGCCATTCCCTTTTGTCTTAACATTTGTTACTAGGGAGAAGAGACCAACCCTCACCTGGCTCCAACCTCTTGTCACAGAGTTGTAGAGAGTCAGAAGGTCTCCACTCAGCTTAACAACCCCAGTTCCTTCAGCTGCTCCTCACAAGACTTGTGCTCCAGGCTCTTTACCAGCTTTGCTGCTTTTCTTTGGACCTGCTGCAGCCTCTCAATGTCCTTCTTGTAGGGAGGGGCCCAAACCTGACCCCAGTATTTGAGGTGCAGCCTCCCCAGTGCTGAGTACAGGGGGAATGATCCCTGTACTAGTTATTATTGATAGAGGCCAGGATGCTGCTTGACCACCTGGGCCAATGAATGAATAATAATGAATGAGTGACTGGGATACCTTTTTGACTCTCTTGGAGTGCATCTTCTACTTTAGCTTCACCCACAAAATGTGAAGTTGATTAGCTGCTGTGATAGCTCTGCAGAGTGTGCATGGAATCACAGGCAGTGGAGGGGCTTAAGGGCACTCCAGATCTAACTTCTGAGCCTAGCTGAACTGCTAATGTAAGAGGACTGGGAAAGGTGAGGAGATTGTTTTAAACTGGCTGTAAGCTTCCTTTCAGATGGTCCATCTAAGGCTAAGTATACCAAAGATCAGCAGAAGGGATCACTGCTCCTTTCTGTCACTTGAACAACTGCAGACAGCTGATGCAAGCTGGACACCCTAGAAGTGAGAAGGGAGGAGATGAGTCCCACCTGGGATGGCCATGACCATGGGGTGCAAAAAGGCAGAGTAATCACAGAATTGTTTGGATTGAAATAGACCATTCCTAGGATTGGAAGGAATCACCTAGTTCCTACCCCCATGCCATGGGCAGGGACACTTTCCACTAGATCAGGTTGCTCCAAGCCCCATCCCACCTGGCTTTGAACACTTCCAGGGATGGGACATCCACAGTTTTTCTGGGCAACCTGTTCCAGTGCCTCACCATCCTCACAGAGAAGAATTTCTCCCTTCTGTCTAATCTAAGTCTCCCCTCTTGCTGTGTGATGTGAAACCTGCAAGGAGAGCAAGGTCACTTTTTAAAGATAAACCAAACCTGGTGGAAAAAAAAGAGAAAAAGCCTCCAACCAACTCTCAGCTAAGCTTTTAAGCACGCAAACCTTGTTTTCAGCCTTGCTGCAGCCTTTGTGTCACCACAGCTCTGGCCAGTGCTACCACAGGAGTGTTTAGGTGAGCTAAGAATAGCAGATTTCCTTGAGAAATGTTGTTGCTTATTTTGGGTTTGCCTTTTTGAATTGTTGGAGCCTTGATGACCTTCTTTTCTGAAGGGTCCTAGAAGAGTAGCCTGGTCAGAGAGCGTTGTTGTGGTGAGGAGGGCAGTTGTGAGCTGCCTTGATTCTCTGGCTTCTTCCATGTGACCTGTAAGAATTTTGCTGGCAGAATGGGATGAAAAGTGGTCGTACCCCGAGCTTGATTGCTATTGCTACTGGTTTGAAAGTGGAGAAGGCCAGAGGGACATCTCCAGTTCTGCTCTTTCTGGGTTGCCATTGTCCATAGGGTCATTGCAAAAGGAATCCAGAACCCAGTTTCACTTCTGACCCTGTTAGATTAAAATGCAATAAACTGACATGCTTGAGAAGAGAGGTGCAGGACCAGTGGCTGACAAGGCCCAAGAAATTAGAGTCATAGAATGGTTTGGATCAGGAGGGATCTTTAAAGGCCATCTAGTTCAAACCTCTTGCAGTCAGCAGGGACATCTGCAACTAGAGCAAGCTGCTCAGAGCCCCAGACAACCCGGATTGGCCTCACACACCTATAGAGATGCCTTCTAGGAGCTTGCAAAGCAAATCAGTACACTGCATGCAGGAGCAGCTGAATGCCTTGGGTGGGTGGGGGTAGAATGGGACTAGTCAGGACTTGGTATTGACTTTAAACCTTTCACCACAGAAGTTTGAACCTCTCTTCATCAAAGACTTGGGACTCATCTTGCTGTGGCAGGACAGGCTTGGCTCCGGGGGCTGCATCATGTGGCTTTGAATTTGTTCGACTGGCCCTTGTTGTCTTTCATCAGATGAAACGGGTTTTTTTGTCTGCAGCATTTCTATAATTAGTGGTGTGATATCTGATCTCCGTGCTTTGAGCCAAATCCTCTTCCCCTAGCCCCACAGTTACGTGATCTGCAGCTTGTGCTTTGTGGTTGCCACAGAGGCCGAGCGCAGCTTCAGCGCTGTGTCGTGGCACTCGCTGGCGCTGGGCACGGTGATTTGCTGCTTCTCTCTGGTTTAGAGGCTTGACCACAAAATTGCCACTTGGAGATGAGACTTTGAAAATCCTTTGACTTCTCTGGAAATAATCAACATGGTACATGAGAGTGGAGGTTCCCATTACTGGTGCTTCAGGCCAAAAAGTTGTTGCATCCCAGTTTGACCTTGGTTGTCCCAGTTGGAAGGCTGGGTCTAGTTCTCAAGTTTTCTTTCTTTCTGGACTCTTCCTTTTTCAGACTTCCTGAGGATTTTTAACTGCAGATAAATTTGAGCCAAGTTCCCTCTACACATTTCTTTGCCTTTTCTCTTTGTCCCCATAGGTTCCTGAGGTAAAAATCCCTAAGCTCTCTTTCTGCAGAGAGGTTCAACCTGAGTTCCCTCAAAACATTTCTTTGCTTTTTCCCATAGACTCCATAGTGAGCTTAAAGAGTTTTAACTGTAGAGAAGAGGTTCAATCTGAGTTCTATCAGCAAACTTCTCTGCTTTTTTTCACAGATACATTAGAAAGAGAGCTTGAGGGTTTTTAACTGCAGAGAAGTTCAAGCTGAGTTCCCTCAGGAAACTTCTCTGCTTTCTTCTGTAGATTTCATAGAGAGCTTCAGGGTTTTTAACTGCAGGGGAGAAGTTGGAGCTGAGATCCCGAATAAGCTTCTCTGCTTTCTTCCATAGGTTCCTTAGAGAGCTTCAGGGTTTTTAACTGCAGGGGAAAAGTCTGAGCTGAGTTCCCTCAACGAGCTTCTCTGCTTTCTTCCATAGGTTCCTTAGAGAGCTGGAGGGTTTTTAACTGCAGGGGAGAAGTTGGAGCTGAGTTCTCTCAACAAGCTTCTCTGCTTTCTCCCATAGGTTCCTTAGAAAGCGAGCTTGGACGGCATGCAAAGTTGTGAAATATCTGCAGACAGCACGGATGATCCTCTCAGTAGTGGCCTGCGGAGCAAGCGGCAGCCTCGAATAGTGATTATCGGTGCTGGGCTCGCGGGCCTGTCGGCAGCCAAGGCGCTCCTGGAGAGCGGGTTCACGGATGTAACCGTCCTTGAGGCCACTGACCGCATCGGAGGCCGCGTGCAGAGTGTGAAGCTTGGTAAGAGCAGCCTGCTGGGCTCTGCTGCGTTGCGCTGGGGAGGTTTGTGTCAGCCTGGTTTGGCCGTGGGAAGAGGCTTTGTTAGCCACCGCGCATGTGCCGAAGGGCATTTGGGTTGGGAGGGTGTTGGCAGCGTAAATCCGTGGGTGCCTTGCAGGGTGGGAGGGTGAAGCTTGCAATTGTTAAGGTTGGAAAAGACCCTTTAAGATCATCAAGTCCAGCTGTAACCTGACTACCGTGACCGCTAAACTCTATCTTGAAGCATCCCATCTATGCTCTTCTTGAACACCTCCAGGGATGGAGCAGGCTTTGAAGGCTTCGAGGAGGCCTTATAGTAGCCTTCCAATCTGAAGGGGGCCTACAGGAAGGCTGGGGAGGGACTATTGACAAGGTCTTGTAATGACAGGACGAGGGGCAATGGGTTTAAACTGGCAGAGGGGAGATTTAGACTGGATGTTAGGAGGAAGTTGTTTGCAGTGAGGGTGGTGAGACACTGGCATAGGTTGCCCAGGGAGGTTGTGGCTGCTCCCTCCCTGGAGGTGTTCAAGGCCAGGTTGGATGAGACCTTGAGTGACCTGTACTAGTGGGAAGTGTCCCTGCCTATGGCAGGGGGTTGGAACTAGATGATCCTTGAGGTCCCTTCCAACCTTACCATTCTATGATGGTGACTCCACCACCTCCCTGGGAAGCCTGTTCCAATGTTTCACCACTCTTTCAGGAAAATGTTTTCCCCAATGTCCAACTTAAATCTCCCCTGGTGCAACTTAGTCCCATTTCCTCTTGTCCTATGGCTAGTTACTTGGGAGAAGAGACCAATACCAGCCTTACTCCAACCTCATTTCAGGGACTCATAGAGAGCAGTAAGACCTCCCCTCAGCCTTCTCCAGACTAAACAACCCTAGTTCCCTCAGCTACTCCTTGTATGCCGTGCCCTCCAAACCCCTCACCAGCCTTGTTGCTCTTCTCTGGACACCCTTCAGGACCTCAATGTCTTTCTTAGACTGTGGTGCCTAGAATCAAATACAGTGCTCAAGCTGTGGCCTTACCAGGGGTGAGTACAGGGACACCATCACTTCCCTGCTCCTGCTGGACACTAGGTTTTGATTTAGGCCAGGATGCCACCTAGGCACACTGCTGGCTGATGTTCAGCTGTCCACCAGCACCTCCCAGATCCTTTACTATTGGGCTGCTTTACAACCACTCTGTCCCAAGCCTGTAGTGTTGCTTGGGGTCGTTGTGACTAAAGTGCAGGACCAGAGATGTGGCCTTATTAAACCTCATCTGCCCAGTCTTGTGCATCTCTGGGGGAAGGGCTGCACCAAACCCTGTTTCTATAAAATAAAGACCTCGAGGATTGTTTTCATCTGTACAAGGAGAGCTCTGTGTAACAGGTCTGTGATTGAATAGCTGTATCAAGACAGTTTCCACCAGCTCTTTCCAGCTTGACTCCACCAGGAGCAGTCAGTAAATCTCCTGGCTAGTGATGGGCTGTCTCTGGGTGACTAGAATCACTTGCCAAGGGGCAAGCCCCAAGCTATTCTGTTTAACAAACAGCCCCATTCATTTCCCTAGAACTAATTTACTGTGTAGGGCACTACCCACTGTGAATCAGGCTGCTGGAAAAAACCTCTTCAATGTCCCCTTTCATCCTGGTTTGCAGCTTTCTTTACCTCTGTGGCTTCCTTTCTCAGTGTGCAATAAAGGTGCAGACACTGGGTATTTTAATCCTGGGTCAATTGGAAGTCCTTGGAAAATCTCTGCATGCAGAAGGAGGGGAGCAAACATTGCCCTTTGGAACAGAGCACTCAGTGAAACTTTCCCTGGTATCTAGAAGGGCACTGCTTGTCTCTTCTCCACAGGAGGTGAAAAGCTCCTCACTTCTACTCAGTTGCCTTCCCCATTTCAATTAACTGCTTCTGCTTCTGATTCCACTTCTGGGTTTATAAACTCTGGCCTCTCACTGCCCTCCTTTCTTTGTGTTTGCCAGGTGCTTACATCATTACTATATTTTACTTGATAAACTCCCTACAGTAAATAAACAGCCATGTCCTATGAACCTTTCAGAAGGGAAATGAATGGAGAGGCAGTTGGACAAAGCTAAGCCGCAGGGTTTGAATAGGGGCACTTCACGTTCTGCTGAGACTTGGCATGGAGGTTGGAATGGGAAGTGTGTCCTTTGCTCACAATGCCCTGCATTAAAAATAGCCTGGATCATGGCTGTGAGAGGAGGGAAGTGTGAAAGAGCTGAAATCTTCAGGGAGTGACAGATCATCTTGGCAGTCCACCTGTGAAATGGTTTTGTTGTACTACTGCTGGGACCAGTTCTCTCCCCTTTGGACACCTCCACTGGTTGCTCATAGCTTTGCCTCTGCTGGGAATCTCCCTCCTGTTCATTAAAACTTCTTTAATGTGAGACAGGAGTAGGCTTTCCAGTCTGGTGGAGATCTTGCTGTTTATAGAACTGTTTTGGTTGGAAAAGACCTCCAAGATTGAGTCCAACCATTAACCCAACACCACCATGGCCATTAAACTGTATCCCAAAGTGCCATGCCCACATGTTTCTTGAACACCTCCAAGGATGGTGACTCCACCAGCTCCCTCTGCAGCCTGTTCCAATGCCTGACCGCTCTTGCAGGAAACAAATTTTTCCTAATACCCAGTGTAGATTTGCAGAGCAGAGGACTGGGATCCAAAGTCTTGATCTTTCAATACCTTTCCTAAAGTGACAAATGGCCCATCTTTCCATAGCTCCAGCAAACTATTGTCATAGATTTTATAGAGTCATAGAATATTTCACTGTGTGGGGATGGACAACAGTTCCAGGACCTGCTGGCATGGTTTTTCCTTCCAAAGATCAAGTGTCCCATAAATAAGAGCTCTGTGCAGGAAGATTATCAGTGTAGCAGAGAGCAATCTCCTGCTGCTGCTCTGGCATCTGATGGCTTGCAGGAGGCTTGCATTAACGAGGTGACTGTCACATGCATTATTGATGAGCTCTGTTTTCTCTGCCTGCCAGTGTGCAACAGTCATCTCCACCAGGCTGCCTGTGTTGGGAGGGTGGTGGAGTTTGTGGCACCTTAAGTATCCACACATCTGTGGCTTGATGCTGCACACTGAGGCACATCTTTATTTGGGTGCATCTAAGAATCTTTCACTCTCAAGTCACAGTATAGTAGGGGTTGGAAAGGACCTCCGAAGATCATCTAGTCCCGTGATGCATAGCTTGGAGGGCAGTCAGCATGCTGCTTAGTGACAAGATGGTTGTCTGCTGGAGAAGCAGGATACCTGGGGCCTCCTGTGGAGGCAGCCTCTCAGCTGGAGGGCAGAATCTCTTGGAGCTTCCACCTGTTCAGCCTGACTGTGTTACAGCTTAGTGCTGCAGTGTTGTTCTGCCTGAGCATATATTTACATGTTAAGCAGTCTGTGATGACTGGCAGCTGCATGCCTCTTTCTTCATCAGGCAGCATCCTGTTCGCTCTCCCACTTAATCAGGTGCTCACACACCTCCGGAGCAAGCTGCACAGCATGGTGCTGGCTGGGATGCTGGGGAGAACACAGCTCCTGCAGCCTTTGAAGCACTCAGCTTTGGACTTCTAAGAATCTCGAAAAATGTGGGTGGAGAACACAACCCAAGCTTATTTTTAGCACCTCCCTTCAGCTGCTGAACATCTCCCTGTGCTGTCAGCCCAGTTGTGGCTGTGCTAGGGTAGGGGAGGAGGCCAGAGCTCTGGTGCACACCCAGTTAGTTGTAAGGAAAGGAGAGAGTGGGGCTGACTAAACCCTTTGAGTTTTGCAGACAGAGCACAGGTGATGAAAACTAAATGCTTTTGGTTTTTCAGCTGACAGTGTATCTATTTAAAGAACCTGATTTATTATAAATAATAAAATAGAACCTACTGACTCATCTGGGGAATGGAAATGCTTTGTTGTGTTGCAGCTAATCTGAGGTGTATTTGTCAGTAACACACATTTAATCACAGGACAAGGTTCAGTGTGCAGGCCAGTGGCATTATCCCAAGGTAATCCAATTTTTGACCTGTATCTCCCTGCTGTAGGTGCTTCTCTTTCTGTATTCATAGAATCACAGAAGGCACCGTAAAGATGATCCAGTTCCAACTCCCCTGGCATTATCAGGGACACCTTCCACTAGACTAGGTTGCTCTGGGTCCCCAGCTCCTCCTCTTGAATACAGTGAACATTTGAAGTCTTTAAGTACTCTATTCTGTCCCTACAACTTTAATATTTATGTAAGTACCTTTCTATGTCCTTTCTACAGTAGTGCACTGTGGCTCTTACAGCTCTTTCCCTCCCCACACCCCCTTCACTAGCACCTGGCTTGTGCTGCACCACCACCAATGTATTCTCTGCTTTCTGGTCATCTTCTTAAGTGCAGGTTATAGAATCATTAAGGTTAGAAAAGACCTCTAAGATCAAGTCCAGCCTTCTGCCTAGACCTCCAGGTCTCCTAGACCATGTCCCAGAGTGCTGCATCTGCTTGTTTCTTGAACACATCCAGGGATGGTGACGACTCCACCTCCTCGGGAAGCCTGTTGCAATGCCTGACTATTCTTGCAGGAAAGAAATTCTTCCTGATATCCAACCTAAACATTCCCCTGGCACAGGTTTAGGGAAGATGGTTTAGGAAGGCCACATAGCAAGGACAGAACAGCCATGGTAGGAACTGGGAACCCAGGTGATTCTAAATTTCACCTTAGGTTTCAGAGGTCTGTCACTGTGCAGGTATCTTTATTGGAAACAGAATGGTAAGGTTGGAAGGTTCCTCCACCTAATTCCCCATACAGGCCACCAATTATTCTGTCATGGGTTTAAAGAGCCAACAGAGTGAAGCTCTGAAACGAATTGGAGAAAAAAAAACAGAATTATATTTGGAGAGAGAGTTACAGATAGAAATTACAAAACAGATACAGAATCCATAAGCAAACCCCCCTGAATTTTCCCCCAACCCAAAACTAAATCTATCATCCCCAGTGCTCCAATCCTCCCCCCACCTCATGCCTCTGCCATCCAAGAGGCCTAAGCACAGCCTCTGGAGGCCCCAAACCAGGCCTATCCTTACATGTTTGTCCTGATAACGCAGCTCCTGCCTGGCACAAGGGTGGAGGGGGAGGAAAGAACAAGCTGGCCTTGCTGTGAGCTTATGAAGAGATAGCAGAATTGTGGGATTGAATAACAATCTTCTAGTCCCCAGAGGACATTTTTAACCTTATAATTCCCAACCTGGGACAGAAGGGACCTCAAAGATCATCTAGTTCCAACCCATCCTTCGAGCACTCTCTAAACATGTATCCTGGAGGCCTGGTTTGAGGAGCAGAGAAAGCTCACTGAGTGATGCTCAGGCATGTTGAGCAGTTGTTGTGGTTCTGCACGTGGTCATTTTCTTGAGGGTGGAGCGTAGGAAGCTGTCGGATAAATGTCTGCTCGGTTGGTTCTCCTGCAGGGCACACCACTTTTGAACTGGGAGCTACGTGGATTCATGGTTCACATGGAAACCCAGTCTATCATCTAGCAGAAGACAATGGCTTACTTGAAGAGACTACTGATGGTGAGAGAAGTGTTGGGCGCATCAGTCTTTACTCCAAGAATGGGGTGGCTTACCACCTCACCAACAACGGGCAGAGGATCCCGAAAGATGTGGTTGAAGAATTCAGTGATTTATACAACGAGGTTGGTATTCAGCTGCTCTGTCACCTTGCAGATTTGCTTGAAACACTGGGACCCCAGGGCAATTATAACACCCTGGGTACTGGGCAGAGGTAGAGAAGCAGTAATATGGAACCGTAGACTCGTTGAGGCTGGAAAGACCTTTAAGATCATTGAGTCCAACCATTAACCCAGCTCTGCCAAGTCCACCACTAAACCATGTCCCTCAGAACCATATTTANAGCCCTCTGAGCATCTTGGTGTCCTCCTCTGGACTTGCTCCAACAGTTCCATGTCCCTCTTGTGTTGGGGGCTCCAGAACTGTACACAGTACAATACTCCTCAGGAAAGAACTTTTTGCTAATGTCTGACCTAAACTCCTCCTGGTGTGACTTGAGGTTGTTTCCTCTTGTCCTGTCACTTGTTACTTGGGAGATGAGCTGGGCCTTGTAGTGAGTGCCCCAAAACTGAACCCAGTGCTCAAGATGCCGCCTCACCAGTGCTGAGATCAAGGGGACAATCCCTGCCCCTGGACCTGCTGGTCACACTGTTCCAGGTACAGTCCAGGATGCTATTGGCCTTTGCAGAAGCACAGAATACATCCTATTGTAAGAGATCTCAAAGATCATCCAGTCCAACCCTTGAGCCAGCACTGAAGGGTCTTGGCCACTTGGGCACCTGCTGGCTCATCTTCACCTGCTGTTGATCAGCACCTCCAGGTCCTTTTCCATCAGGCACTTTGCAGCCACTCTGCTCCAAGCCTGGAGTGTTCATGGGGTTGTTGCGACTCAAGTACAGGACCCAGCACTTGGCCTTGTTGAACATCATTCCATTGGCTTCAGCCCATCAATCCAGCCTGGCCAGCTACTTCTGCGGAGCCTTCCTACCCTTAAGCAGATCAACACTTCCAACCCAACCTGGTGTTGTCTGCAAACTTCCTGAGAATGCATTTAATCCTCTCCTCCAGATGGCTGATAAAGATATTAAAGAGAACTGCCCCCAAATATCTTTAATTCCTTTGCAAAACACCAACCTCCAGTTCACTCTCCTCTGCGTAACTGCACCCGACTTGTCCCTGACGTGGGATTAACTCACTGCTGCTAGGATGAACAATCTTTCCACATTTGTCATCAATGTAATCACTTCCAGCAAGTCTTGCTGGGGAGATCCAGTCATTTGCTTTAGAAAGTTGTTCCTTAATTGAAAGGGTGAAAGGCGGAGGGGATCAAATTACTAAACAAAGTAGAACGTAAAAACCTTAGCAACAAGCAGCTAAATATTGTAGGCCTCTGACGTTTTATTGCTGTTATAAATACCTTGGTGTGTGCCAAATCAGCCCAGTGTCCCAGGAACTGCAACTCTTCTGACATCAGAAGGATAGGGACATCTTTTCTGGTAGACTCAGACTAGTGTGGGCTTCAATCAATGGTTATTTTAACCTTGGTTCGATGTTCGGTGATGCCCTCTTCACAGAATCGCAGAATGCCAGGTTGGAAGGGACCTCAAGGATCACCTGGTCCAACTTTTCTAGGCCACAGTGTAGTTGGAATGAGCTGGCCCAGCAGCCTTTCAAGCTGAGTCTTAAAACTTCCCAGTGTAGGAGAATCCACTCCTTCCCTTGGGAAATGATTCCAAAGTCTCACTGTTCTCACAGGCAAACATCTTCTTCTGGAGTGCAGTCGGAATCTTCCCCAGCAGTAACTTGTCCCTATCACTCCTTGTCTTTACCATGAGACTCCTTGTAAAAAGCGAGTCTCTGTCCTCCTGGCAGCCACATGCTGGTTCCTCTTCAGCTTTGTTTAGACAAGAGCATCAATGTGTGACAGAAAAGCCAAACAGAAAAAAAAGCCCCAAACACCGAACCGAAAAACACCAAACAGAAACCTGCAAGATGGAAATGAAGATGGATGATCAGTGGAAAGATTAATTCTGTTAAAAAAGAAACAGTGAGCCAATGTTAGATAAAAAGGGCCAAATTTAGGTCCATGTGACCTGGCACTGCTGCTGTCATCCAGCTGTTCCCTTCTCAGGGACAACAGAGTGTCTTACTGATCTGTGTTGGGCACCACAGATGGAGAGAGATGACTCTGCCATTCTACTCTGGTGAGACCTCACCTACAGTGCTGTGTCCAGCTCTGGGGCCTCCAGCACAAGAGAGACATGGACCTGCTGGAGCAGGTCCAGAGATGGGCCACAAAGATGATCTATGCTATGAGGGCTGGAACACCTCTCCGATGAAGACAGGCTGAGAGAATTGGGGCTGTTCAGCCTGGAGAAGAGAAGGCTCCAGGGAGACCTTAGAGCAGCATTTCAATATCTGAAGGGGACCTACAGGAAGGCTGGGGAGGGACTGTTTAGAAAAGCCTGTGGGGATAGCATGAGGGACAGTGGTTTGAAACTGGTGCAGGGAGATTTAGGTTGGGCATCAGGAAAAAGTTCTGCACAGTGAGAGAGATAAAATAATGAAGCAGGTTTCCCAAAGTGGGGTTGAGGCCCCATCCCTGGAGACATTCAAGATCAAACTCAATGTGTTCCTGGGCAGCCTGATCTAGTTGGAGGTGTCCCTGCTGATTGCAGGGGGTTTGGACAAGATGACCTTTGAGGGTCTCTTCCAACCCAACAGAATCTGTGAATCTGTGGTTGCTCTTGGTTGAATCTGCTTTCCATGGGAAGATTTGGCCATAGGTAAAGTGCAATGAAAGGAGGAGGCATACCATAAAGAATTCTGTTAACTATCCAAATTATTCCCCACATTTTTATACTGTCACTTATGAAATACATTTAGGGAGGTGATTACAGAATGTCTCATCCTCTAGGTAATGTGATTCATTCCAGGAAAATGGGATCTCTCAGTGGATTATATAAATGGAAGGAACATTATTGTTTAAGAGAGCTGTGCGACAGGCTGCCCAGGGAGGCTTTGGAGTCTCCTTCTCTGGAGAGATTCCAAACTCACCTGGACATTGTGATCCTGGGTTGCCTAGCAGGAGAGTCGGACTTGGTGATCTGCAGAGGTCACTCCCAACCTCCACTATTCTGTGATTCCATCATTTTCATCAGGCTGTAGCCATGCCTAAACCCTTCAGATTTTCATCTTTACAGTGAACTCCATCACATTTGATGCTGGGCTGAACACACTCTAGATTCAGGTTACTCCTTACATTTAAAAATATGTCCATGAGCATTTAGAAAGCCACTAAGAGAAAAGTTGCTGTAGCCTGTAAAGAATTGCCAAGAATTGAATGGGGAGCAGAAAAAAAGAAGGATTTTTTTGTTTGTTTGCTTTAAAACACTTAACATTGCCCTGGGACTTCAGAATCACTGTAACATTCACATTGGCAAAGCCCCTCAGGATCACCAAGTCCAAACAATAACTCTGCTCTACAAGGTGCACCCTAAGCCATTGCCCCAAGCACCACATCCAAATGACTTTTAAACACCTCCAGGCTTGGTGGGTGACTCCACCACCTCCCTGGGCCAGCCCATTCCAGTGCCTGACCACTCCTGCTGTGAAAGTGTTTCCTTATATCTAGTCTAAACCTGCTCAGTGGCAGTTTGAGGCCATACCCTCTTGTCCTATCTCTATTTACCTGTGAGATCAGCTTTGGAACTGGAATCTGTGATGGGGTGGCACAAAATCATTTCAGTTTTAGAGAGGAGCAGTTGGAATTTCAAAGGAACCTTATTATGGAAGGAATTCAGCATACTTCTTGGACAAAATCCCCTGGAGATAATTCAACTCACTTCTCAAACACTGGATTAGGTTCA
>WBNM01000413.1:1804-15538 GCA_013399055.1 Ramphastos sulfuratus | reverse complement strand
TCTGAGGAGAGCAGGGCAAAGGGGCAGAATCCCCTCCCTTGCCCTGCTGCCCACACTGCTCTTGCTGCAGCCCAGCACACAGTTGCTGTCTGGGCTGCACTCACACTGCAGCCTCATCTTGAGCTTTTCATCACCCCAGACCCCCAGGGCCTTTTCCTCAGGGCTGCTCTCAGCCATTCCCCACCCAGCCTGGAGTTGTGCTTGGCATTGTGCCTACCCAGGTGCAGGACCTTACACTTGGACACAAAGAGAACATCTGATAATGGAGGGATTATGAATTTGCCAAGGGCAGAATGAAACCTAACAGTTTCCCAGACCTCCAGGGCCTGTTCCTCAGGGCTGCTCTCAGCCATTCCTCACCCAGCCTTCAGCTGATGCTGTTTCAGCTGGGAACTGTGCTAACCCCTGTGTGTTTTAAGGCTTTCCACATCAGAATACTGAAAGTTGCCATTAGATAGGTCTGGATCTAATTCAGCATGCTCAGAGCTGTAGAAGGCTGATGGAAAGGTGAAGACTGAATGTCAGAAAAATCTATTGGTGAGTGAGGTGCAGATTGTGAAATCCTTGTAGGTTTTGAAGTCTTTATTTAAATTATATAATTGCTGAATGGGGGTACTGTGGGCAGTAGCCTCACTTCACAGGGGAGGTTTGATTAGATGACCTTCAGAGATCTCTTCCACCAGCTCTGGTGTGGTGCTGTGAACACCAGCCTGGAACTCAGGAAGGTCAGACAGAGCTTCTTGTTGGTGTCTTTTCTGCTGAAGGGCTTAGCAGTGGTAGGGTGCAGGAGAGAGGAGCAGAGAAGGAGGCATCAAGTGGTACCAGCTTCAGTGGAGAAAGACCTCCCAAGAGTGGCCATGAGCTTGGAGTGCCTTTGGGAAAAGCTGGGCAGGTGATTTTTGAGTAGTTGATTCACTGTAAGGGTAGAGAGTTCCTTGAGGGCATAGGAAAGAAAGAAATTATTTGTGAACTTGAATTGCACTGAAGAAATAGCTTCTGCCTGAGGGGGAAAAAATAAAACCAAAGGAGAAGCAGGGTTAAAAGCAAACATCTCTTCTGCCCCTCTGCTCTGCCCTGGTGAGACCACACCTGGAATACTGTGTCCAATTTGGGGCTCTCCAGTTCAAGAGAGGCAGGGACCTGCTGGAAAGAGTCCAGTGGAGAGCCATGAGGATGATTTGGGGACTTGAGCATCTCCCTTCAGGAGAGAGACTGAGAGCCCTGGGGCTGTTTAGTCTGGAGAAGAGAAGGCTGAGAGGTCTTAAAGATCTTTTACAGCTGAAATGTGATTCTGTGACTTCCATGCATATCTGTGGATGTGGAGCAGACTCCTTGCTTGTCTTATGAGGAGCTAGAATTCTTCCCTTCTCTCACCTCCAACAAAACACTTTGCCACCCCTCTGCTGTGTGGCAATCTCTCTTGATGCTGGTAAGGGTTACAGATGGAGAAGAGGCAGTCTGCTGGGAGAAGTGTGGCTTAATTCTATGCATGGCTATGATTAAAATAGCAGGAAGGGTGAAGCATGCTTTTAGCAAGCACACTGAACACCCTCCCCACTTTTAAATTGCTTCTGTCTAGTTTTTGAATGTGTCAATACTTGTTCCAGCACCAGCCTTTTGTTTAGGAAGTGCTCAGCTGTTCTCCCTGCAATTTGATTTCACTCCTTGAGCCTTCATCATCACAGAGCCATTCATTCCACCTTCGATCTGCAATTGTAGCCCAGGGGTGCAGCACATGGCTCATGAACAGCCTGGCTTGAAATTGAAGTCAAAAAAACTCTAAACAAGATGCCCAGCAAGGAAGAAGGTTTGTACATCAGGCAGAGGTGCAGGATATGTAACTCTTAATGCACAGAGCAGGGTATACTCCCCTTGCTTCCTGGGGAGTCTATTATCCTCAGGAAAGAAGGGAAAGTTCTCTGGCTAATTGAATTCTGTATACAGCAGAAGCAGCTCAGCTGTTGCTTCAAGACTGCAAGTCCTCTGTGAGCTGCAGAACAACTTCTAGAAAGGCAAACAACCCCTGGCTGCATAANTCGCTGGAGGTATTTAAGAGGAGGCTGCATGAGGCACTTAGTGTCATGGGTTAGTTAATTAGAAGGTGTTAGGTGATAGATTGGACTGGATGTTCATGAAGGTCTTTTCCAACCTGCTTAATTCTGTGATTCAGTGAAAATCTTTAGAAGGAGTTTAAGCTACAGAGACTCTGTATTCTCAGAAAATGCCTGTGAGCTCCAATTACCTTTGTAACTAATGTTTGATGCCTTACTGTTAGCTGCAATTTATCCAGTTCCAGCTTTGGCCTTAGGTTTCATTATGCCCTTGGCAAATTCATAATCCCTCCATTATCAGATGTTCTCTTCGTGTCTGTATCCAAGTGCAAGGTCCTGCACCTGGGTAGGCACAATCCCAAGCACAGCTCCAGGCTGGGTGGGGAATGGCTGAGAGCAGCCCTGAGGAACAGGCCCTGGGGGTCTGGGGTGATGAAAAGCTCAAGATGAGGCTGCAGTGGGAGTGCAGCCCAGACAGCAACTGTGTGCTGGGCTGCAGCAAGAGCAGTGTGGGCAGCAGGGCAAGGGAGGGGATTCTGCCCCTTTACTCTGCGCTCCTCAGACCCCATCTGGAGTCCTGTGTGCAGTTCTGGAGCCCCCAGCACAGGAAGGATATGGAAGTGTTGGAGCAGGTCCAGAGGAGGCCATGGATATATTGAGAGGACTGCAGCAGCTCTGATGTGAGGACAGTCTGAGAGAGGTGGGGCTCTGCAGCCTGGAGAGGAGAAGGCTTCCAGGGGACCTTGGAGTAGCCTTCCAGGATCTGAAGGGGGCCACAGGAAGGCTGGGGAGGGACTATTGACAAGGTCTTGTAATGCCAGGACAAGGGGCAATGGGTTTGAAGTGGCAGAGGGGAGATATAGACTGGATGTTAGGAGGAAGTTGCTTGCAGTGAGGGTGGTGAGACACTGGCACAGGTTGCCCAGGGAGGTTGTGGCTGCTCCCTCCCTGGAGGGGTTCAAGGCCCGGTTGGAGGAGGCCTTGAGTGACCTGTGCTAGTGGGAGGTGTCCCTGCCTATGGCAGGGGGTTGGAACTGGATGATCCTTGAGGTCCCTTCCAACCTTACCATTCTATGATTCTCTATGGACTGGAGCAGCTTCACCTTTTAACCTCCTCTTGGATGAACTCCTATTGAGCTCCTACACATCTTTCATGAGAAGAGTGAACTCCAGGCAAAGCAGCTCCAGGGTATTTTTTTTTCCTGGCATTTTCAAGGGGTTATGTTGAAACTGAGAAAGAACAAATGCCTAAGCAAACTCCCAGCACCCAGCCATGGGGCTGCAAATGGCTGAAGTGCAGCAGGCACAGCCAACAGCCTGCTGCAACAGGGTTTTGCTGTTGATTTGAGGATCACAGGTACTCTGACAAGGGTAGGCTGCCTAGAAGGCTGACTTTCCACTGCAATAAATGCATTCAGGGGCTGCAGCTGATCCATCAAGATCCATGAGAGCAGTCCCTAAACCAAGCTCCAGCTCTGCTGCTAATGAGCTGGATCATTTACCATCAAATATTCTTCTCCCTCAGGATGGTATTCCTCTGCTTTAATACCCAAGGCTCGTGTCTGAGCTGCAGTCTCCTTCTCTGGAGACTTTCCATCCCTGTCTGGATGCATTGCTGTGTGACCTGAGCTAGATTGTATAATCCTGCTCTGGCAGGGGGGGTTGGACTCTGTGGAGGTCCCCTCCAATCCCTAACATCCTGTGATCCTGTGAATTACAGTGGGTGCAGAGCAAGGGGAGGAAAGTAATTCTGCATGGCCAACTATTCACATTGCAATTATAAATAGTGCTTGCTGTTCTGCACAGCCTCAGCCTAGCTACTACCTTAAAGAAAAAAGAAAGCTTTGAAGGTGTGAACAAGGAGGTTTGAAAAACCTTCCTGCAATGTCCACTTATTTCTGGATGCAAATGAGCTGGGAGAGACAGGGGAAAAGGAGCTATTAGTAACTGTTNGCTCCAACACTTCCATGTCCTCTGGGCTTCACTCTTGGGATCTTGCAGGCAGCTGTGGTGCTGCTTTGCAAAGGCTCACAGCATTCCTGTGCTGCTATCGGAGAGGCACAAAGGGCTGTGTCAGTCATGGGCTGTCTACCTCCAGCCCTTGGGACTGCTGTGGTGAGTCAGAGAGAGTGAGTGGTTTGGGAACAGCCTGAGAACCAAACCTGCTTAATACTAATTTAGCTTTTTTGCAGTGTTATTTTCAAGCCAGATTCAGTTGACAGGCAGCTGCCCAAGTGCTGTCAGTGGCAGAGCTGAGAGGTAGAAGCCAGTCAGTGGTAGGAGGCAGGGAGAGGAACTAGGAGGTACAACTCTGCTGTTTAAAGGAGTTCTGCATTTTGAAGCAAAGCAAAGCCCTGAACTCTAATAGCAGCCCTGGCATTGCAAACCTGTCTGCTATTTAGTTTAGCACAGGCATGTGAAAATTTGGATCTGGGCATGCCCATAACAGCAAAAAATGCACACAAACAAAAAAAGCCTCTTTAGAGTTCACAGGATCAGAGGATGTCAGGGGTTGGAAGGCACCCAAAGAGATCATTCAGTCCAACTCCCCTGTCAGAGCAGGACCAGACAACCTAGCTCAGGGCACNCTAGTGGGAGGTGTCCCTGCCTATGGCAGGGGGTTGGAACTGGATGAGCTTTGAGGTCTCTTCCAACCTAAACCATTCTATGATTCTATGATTGCTTCTCTCTAGTGACACCCTGAGAGGAGGACGTCCGAGGGCAACGTGGCCAAAGGATCTGCTCAAATAAGATGTTCCTGGCAATTAGTGAGTTGTTAGCATAAATTCTTATAGAATCATAGAATGGTAAGGTTGGAAGGGACCTCAAGGATCATCCAGTCCCAACCCCCTGCCATAGGCAGGGACACCTCCCACTAGTACAGGTTACTCAAGGCCTCATCCAACCTGGCCTTGAACACCTCCAGGGAGGGAGCAGCCACAACCTCCCTGGGCAACCTGTGCCAGTGCCTCACCACCCTCACTGCAAACAACTTCCTCCTAACATCCAGTCTAAATCTCCCCTCTGCCACTTCAAACCCATTGCCCCTTGTCCTGTCATTCCAAGCCCTTGTCAATAGTCCCTCCCCAGCCTTCCTGTAGCCCCCTTCAGATACTGGAAGGCTACTCTAAGGTCTCCTGGAAGCCTTCTCTTCTGCAGGCTGCAGAGCCCCCACTCTCTCAGCCTGTCCTCATAGCAGAGCTCCTGCAGCCCTTTCAGCATCTTGGTGGCCTCCTCTGGACTGGCTCCAACACTTCCATGTCCTCTGGGCTTCACTCTTGGGATCTTGCAGGCAGCTGTGGTGCTGCTTTGCAAAGGCTCACAGCATTCCTGTGCTGCTATCGGAGAGGCACAAAGGGCTGTGTCAGTCATGGGCTGTCTACCTCCAGCCCTTGGGACTGCTGTGGTGAGTCAGAGAGAGTGAGTGGTTTGGGAACAGCCTGAGAACCAAACCTGCTTAATACTAATTTAGCTTTTTTGCAGTGTTATTTTCAAGCCAGATTCAGTTGACAGGCAGCTGCCCAAGTGCTGTCAGTGGCAGAGCTGAGAGGTAGAAGCCAGTCAGTGGTAGGAGGCAGGGAGAGGAACTAGGAGGTACAACTCTGCTGTTTAAAGGAGTTCTGCATTTTGAAGCAAAGCAAAGCCCTGAACTCTAATAGCAGCCCTGGCATTGCAAACCTGTCTGCTATTTAGTTTAGCACAGGCATGTGAAAATTTGGATCTGGGCATGCCCATAACAGCAAAAAATGCACACAAACAAAAAAAGCCTCTTTAGAGTTCACAGGATCAGAGGATGTCAGGGGTTGGAAGGCACCCAAAGAGATCATTCAGTCCAACTCCCCTGTCAGAGCAGGACCAGACAACCTAGCTCAGGGCACACAGGAACACATCCAGACAGTGCTGGAAAATCTCCAGAAAAGGAGACTCCACAACCTCTCTGGGCAGCCTGTGCCAGTGCTCTGGGACTCTTCCAGGCAAGAAGTTGCCCCTTGCGTTGAGCTGGAACCTCCTGTGCTGTAGCTTGAGTTGCAGCTCAGAGCTGGAAGGCTTTGGAGGAAGGAAGTTATCTGCTTGCCATATAGCCAGCAGCACTCCTTGGCTGCCCTTGCTGTGAGCTAACAAGGAAGCTGAGTTTTAAAAGATTCAGAACTCCAGAGCTTAATCAGCTGAATTCTGTGCCCCCAGCAGGGCTGGGAAGGTCAAACACATAACCTTTGTCACAGGGGAAGTTTTTGAGGACACCCACTGCTTCAGCAGATCTATCAGAAGATTTGGCATTGCAGCTACTGAGGCAAAATTGTAACTCCCTTGTACATCTTCAGGATAAAATGTTTATGAACCCTTGTTCTCATACTTCAGGATAGGATATGCTGTGATGAATAGCTGCAGAGGTAAGTGCTTGAAGCCCTGGGTATGTTTAGAATACCAATCACACCCCTGAGGCTCAGGCAGGGGTAGGCTAAGGACAACTCAGGAATTCCTGACTGCTAAATGCTGCTCTCTTTGGTTGTCCTCAGTCTGATGTTTTCATAGGTTAATATCACAGACAAATCTGAGACACTGGGAATAAACCTCTTAGAATCATAGAATCAATGGTAAGGTTGGAAGGGACCTCAAGGATCATCCAGTTCCAACCCCCTGCCATAGGCAGGGACACCTCCCACTAGTACAGGTCACTCAAGGCCTCCTCCAACCTGGCCTTGAACACCTCTAGGGAGGGAGCAGCCACAACCTCCCTGGGCAACCTGTTTGTGAATTTCACTAACACATACCTGAGAAGAGTCAGATTATGATTTTACAGGGTGATTATCATTCTGGAAACAGTTTAGAGCTACTGCAATATTAACTTTCCACTCATCCCATCAACAATTTAATCCCAGTGATGCTGGCAACAGCCTTAAACCCCAAAAGAGTTTAAATTCAAATGAATTGCCTAACCTGAGATTTGAGGTGACCTTATTGTGGCCTTTCAGTATCTGAAGGGGGCTACAAGAAAGCTGGGGAGGGACTTTTTAGGCTGTCAGGTAGTGATAGGACTGAGGGGAATGGAACAAAGCTAGAAATGGGGAGATTCAGACTGGAGGTTAGGAAGAAGTTGTTCAGCATGAGGGTGGTGAGAGCCTGGCAGGGGTTGCCCAGGGAGGTGGTGGAAGCCTCATGCCTGGAGGTGTTTAAGGCCAGGCTGGCTGAGGCTGTGGCCAGCCTGATCTAGTGTGAGGTGTCCCTGCCCATGGCAGGGGGTTGGAACTGGATAATCCTTGTGGTCCCTTCCAGCCCTGACAATCCTATGGTAGCTGTGCTTTGCTGCTTGTGTGTGCCACTTTGCACTGAAGCTGGGAAGCCTCCAGGCAGCTTAGCTGCTGTGGTAGTCATGCAGTGTGGTAGAGGTCTGGGCAGTGTTGCCACCACACTTCTGAGAGCAGCATCAGCAGCCTGGACATGTGAATCTAATTTCACATCCAATTATGTTGTTGGATGGCAAGACCAATGTTGGGGGGGGTTGTGTGGTACATGGCATTTTGGATGATCTTTGTGGTCCCTTCCATCCCTGACTGATTCTATGAGTCTATGAGTCTGATTCTATGATTCTATGGGTCTGAATCCATGTGTCTGAGTCTATGATTCTATGAGTCTGAGTCTGTGGGTCCGAGTCTATGATTCTGTGGGTCTGGTTCTATGGGTCTGAATGTATGGGTCTGAGTCTATGAGTCTATGATTCTATGGGTCTGATTCTATGAGTCTATGAGTCTATGGTTCTATGGGTCTGAGTCTATGGGTCTGAGTGTATGATTCTATGGGTCTGAGTCTATGGGTCTCAGTCTGTGGGTCTGAGTCTATGAGTCTGTGGGTCTGAGTCAATGAATCTATGAGTCTGTGGGTCTGAGTCTGGGTCTGAGTCAATGAATCTATGAGTCTATGGGTCTGAGTCTGTGGGTCTGAGTCTATGAGTCTGAGGGTCTGAGTCTATGGGTCTGTATCTATGGGTCTGAGTCTATGAGTCTGAGTCTGGGTCTGAGTCAATGAATCTATGAGTCTATGGGTCTGAGTCTGTGGGTCTAAGTCTGAGGGTCTGAGTCAATGAATCTATGAGTCTGTGGGTCTGTGTCTATGGGTCTGAGTCTATGAGTCTATGAATCTATGATTCTATGAGTCTGAGTCTATGGGTCTGAGTCAATGAGTCTATGAGTTTGAGTCTATGAGTCTATGATTCTGAGCCTGATTCCATGATTCTAAGACTCTATGTGTGAACCTCATGCAGGTAGCACCGGAACAAAAAGATTGGTGGAGTTGTTTGCTGCATGGAGGAGGAGGAATTTCTTCAAGCCATATCTTGTCCTTCTTTCTAGTGGCATTTAGAGCTGTTAACACTAACTGTGCAAACTCAATCAATACCACTTCAAGATGAGATGGACAGACTTGTTAAAAATACTCTGTTCCTTCTCGCCTGAGAGCAAGCTGCTGAGCTGGTTAGGATGAATAATAGATGCAAGATAGGCTTAATTATTAAATTATTGCTTAATTAAGTTACTGCAGGACAAATGGAAGTGGTTGTTTTATGGAGAAGTAAACACTGGTACTGATTTTATGGGTTTAAACTGACAGAGGGGAGATTGAAAGTGGATGTTAGAAGGAAGTTCTTTACAGTGAGGGTGGTGAGACACTGGCACAGGTTGCCCAGGGAGGTTGTGGAGCACAGACCTACACAACCTCCCTGGAGGTGTTCAGGACCAGGCTGGATGAGACCTTGAGCAACCTGTTCTAGTGGGAGGTGTCCCTGCCTATGGCAGGGGGTTGGAACTGACTGCTCCTTGAGGTCCCTTCCAACCTTACCATTCTATGATTTTGGATGAGGCTTGTGGTAGCATTACTGTGCTCTCATTGAAGAATCCCTGTCCAGCTTGACACAGGTTCATGGCTGGCTGCTCCTGGTTTCTGCTGGGGGTGAAATTGCCTTCAGTATCTGAAGGGGGCCTACAGGAAGGCTGAGGAGGGACTATTAACAAGATCTTGTAATGCCAGGACAAGGGGCAATGGGTTTGAAGTGGCAGAGGGGAGATTGAAACTGGATGTTAGGAGCAAGTTGTTTGCAGTGAGAGTGGTGAGACACTGGCACAGGTTGCCCAGGGAGGTTGTGGCTGCTCCCTCCCTGGAGGTGTTCAAGGCCAGGTTGGAGGAGGCCTTGAGTGACCTGTTCTAGAGGGAGGTGTCCCTGCCTATGGCAGGGGGTTGGAACTGACTGCTCCTTGAGGTCCCTTCCAACCTTACCATCCTATGAAATGAGAAATCCAAAATGCTGAGTTTGCTCACATCTTTGGTATCTCATTAGGGAGGCTTAATTGTTTGGAGAGGCTCTGACTAGCTGGTTAATGTGTTTGTTCCATGGCATCCAGCTCCTGCAGGGAACTCTCTATAGCAACATGAGATTGCAAGTGTTTACAAGAAGTTCACCTGGAAAGACCTCACTTACAGCATTTTTGAGATCCCCTGTGGGGATTTATAGCAGGAGGCTTCAAAGTGAGGGGGAAAAAAACTGAAAGGGAAAGATTTGTAGGTTAAAATGAGCAAACAAAAGATCAAAGCTTCTGAGGGTCTCTTGAGTTACTGATTTTCTGTTGGTTTGTTTTTTTTTTTTTTCCCTTAGACATCAGAAGCTTCCTTGCTGCAGGCAGAACTAATTAACTAATAAAGACAGGAGAGAATTGCTGAGGAAGGGCTGGAGAACAAAAAACTTATTAAATTTTACACAATCAAATATCTCTGCTTCATGTCATGGCTCTTATGTTGATCACTTCAGTGACAACACCCCAAAGGTATTTTTCTAACCATGTAGAAATGCCAGGGACTGCAGGCTCTGTAGGTTCCTGCTTTGAAGTTCAAACTGTGCCTTTACCAAAATTATTCCTTTTTTTTTCTTTTCCCCCACTTTTCCCCTCCTTTTTTCTTTTTTTCTTTTCCCCCACTTTTCCCCTCCTTTTTTCTTTTTTTCTTTTCCCCCACTTTTCCCCTCCTTTTTTCTTTTTTTCTTTTCCCCCACTTTTCCCCTCCTTTTTTCTTTTTTTCTTTTCCCCCACTTTTCCCCTCCTTTTTTCTTTTTTTCTTTTCCCCCACTTTTCCCCTCCTTTTTTCTTTTTTTCTTTTCCCCCACTTTTCCCCTCCTTTTTTCTTTTTTTCTTTTCCCCCACTTTTCCCCTCCTTTTTTCTTTTTTTCTTTTCCCCCACTTTTCCCCTCCTTTTTTCTTTTTTTCTTTTCCCCCACTTTTCCCCTCCTTTTTTCTTTTTTTCTTTTCCCCCACTTTTCCCCTCCTTTTTTCTTTTTTTCTTTTCCCCCACTTTTCCCCTCCTTTTTTCTTTTTTTCTTTTCCCCCACTTTTCCCCTCCTTTTTTCTTTTTTTCTTTTCCCCCACTTTTCCCCTCCTTTTTTCTTTTTTTCTTTTCCCCCACTTTTCCCCTCCTTTTTTCTTTTTTTCTTTTCCCCCACTTTTCCCCTCCTTTTTTCTTTTTTTCTTTTCCCCCACTTTTCCCCTCCTTTTTTCTTTTTTTCTTTTCCCCCACTTTTCCCCTCCTTTTTTCTTTTTTTCTTTTCCCCCACTTTTCCCCTCCTTTTTTCTTTTTTTCTTTTCCCCCACTTTTCCCCTCCTTTTTTCTTTTTTTCTTTTCCCCCACTTTTCCCCTCCTTTTTTCTTTTTTTCTTTTCCCCCACTTTTCCCCTCCTTTTTTCTTTTTTTCTTTTCCCCCACTTTTCCCCTCCTTTTTTCTTTTTTTCTTTTCCCCCTTTTCTTTTTTCTTTTCCCCCCTTTTCTTTTTTCTCTTTCCCATGCCATGCTGCAGGGCTTGGAAGGCTCAGGCTGATGCAATGAACTGTAAGGGCATCTATGGAGCTTCCATTCCACTTAGTGCCATGGGTTAGATGATTAAAAGAGTTAGGTGATAGCTTGGATGAACAATGAACATCCACAGACGTCCTTACAATGAACTGTAAGGACATCTGTGGAGCTTCCATTGCCTACTCCTTTGCACCAAAGGTAAACCTCCTCTGAACCTTCCAGATCTCTTAAATTTATGGCAGAGTGTCTCATTTTTGATAACCTGATGCATGTAAGTTGCTCCAACAGCTTAGATCTGTCTTTCCCCACGACAAGGCTGTGTAGAAATCTCATTTTTTTACATTTCAGGCTCTCAGAGCTTTGCTTCTGTTTCACCTTTAACAAACGAGCAAATGCTTGTGATGGCCTCAGTGACATGAAATATGTTTTTTTAGGCAGCCACAGCTTCTGTGATCTCTTTGCTGTCTTGTTTCTTCCTTCCTGCTTCTGCAGCATTGTGATAGCTTTAAGCAGAGTGTAAGTTCAGCCACGTGAAGTAACTTTTGTGTGCAGCCACCAACCACCTAGGCTGGATGGAGGCAACTGCTGCTGTTGTGCAGCAGCAAACAGAGTAACCAAGTGCAAGGAGAATTTCAATTTGGCTCCAAAAAATGCCTTTGTTATGAATTATAGACTACTTCTGAGTCCTGATAATGAGAAACACCATCTACTGTGATTCATTGTAGTCAAGCAGCATTAACTTCAGAGAGAAATGGGACAAAAGGAAAACTGCTCCCTTGGTAATGAGGTTCTCCATGTGGGCAAGTGCTGTAGCTGTAATAAATTATTTTACCCTGCTCATTCAGATCTGTCCTTCTACAAGCCTTTTGATGTTGGAGTTGTGTACTCTAAAGTAAAAAGTTACTGAGTGTTTGATTAATCAAAGCAAGGAGTGAGAGGTGTTAATCAGAGAATATAGTCCTGAAATGTTAACAGAGCTTAAACTGATTAAGTTTAATAGAACGGCAAAAATCCCAACAGAGGCAGCAGAAAAACCTCCTCTGTTCACAGAGGAAGGTTTTTNCTATGGCAGGGGGCTGGAACTGGATGATCCTTGAGGTCCCTTCCAACCTTACCATTCTATGATTCTGTGATTCTTTCTGAGCACCTGGGGTACTTCTAGAGCAAGAGGGCTAAAACAATCAAGAAGTCCTATGTGACATATCTCAGTTTATGTCTTTGGAGAGTTCTCTTTTTTGCTCTAATTAGGGTCTGGTTCATCAGGATTCACTACTACAAGGAAAGAAACATCTGGACCAATGCCTATGTTTGTTGAGAAGATGGAATTATTTTGTTAGACATATAAAATGTAGTCAGTCTGGGAATCATAGATTCATTTAGGTTGGAAAAAAACTTTAGGATCAAGTCTAGCTGTTATGACAGCACCACCAAGTCTGCCATGTCTCTCAGCACCATGTGTACATCTTTTTATGTACCTCCAGGGATGGTGACTTCATCACTTCCCTGGGCTGCCTGGTTTGATTCTTGACAACCTTTTTTGGTGAAGAAACTTTTCCAAATCTCCAGTGCAAACCTTCTCTGGTATGACATGAGGCCATTTCCTCTTGCCATATCACTTGTTACTCAAGAATCTACAAGAGAAGAGATCTAACCCCACCTCACTACAACCTCCTTTCAGGTAGCATAATATGCATTGCTTTCAGGTCATTGGAGACCTGAAGAAGGGGGAATGGCCTCAAGCTGAGGCTGGGGAGGTTTAGATTGGACATTAGGAAAAAGTTTTTCATGGGGTGGGTGGTCAGGGACTGGAATGAGCTGCCCAGGGAGGTGATGGAGTCACCCAACCTGGGTGTGCTTAAGAGTGGTTTGGATGTGGTGCTTTGGGCTGTGGTTTCAGGTGAATCTTGTAGAGTAGGGTTCTAGGTTGGACTTGGTGATCCTGAGGGGCTTTGCCAGCCTGGGTGTGTCTGTGATTCTGTGTAATTTGAACATCTGGGGTGTGCCAGACCTCACAGATTTCATCCAAGCTCTCCTCATGTATTATATAGTATCAGAAAGCTCTGCCCTTGAGCCATCAGTTATATTGACATGGCAATGGTTTGCAACAACAGATTCCAAGTCAAAATTGCAAGTTAAATTCCTCAGGTGCTTTGGTAAGTGAGTATGCAATCAACACTCATAAAAGAGTGGAGGTCACTTGTTTAATGACAAAGAAGGCACTGTGGTGGTGATTGAATTTGCATTGGTCACCTAGAAGAAAGGAAAGAATCCAAACCACCCTTAAACACATCCAGGGTCAGTGGCTCCACCACCACCCTGGGCAGCTCATTCCAGTCTCTGACCAGCCTCTCCATGAAAAACCTTTTCCTAATGTCCAATTCCAACAAAGGAAAGAAGGAGGGAAAAGAAATGGCAAATTTCTCTGCCTCAAGTAGCATAGCTCTGAGCAAAGCAGCCACAAAAGAAGCAGTAATGGGACCACCTTTTGGAGTTGTTCCAGATGGTGGTCACATCCAGCCCTGAAACCAGTGAACACAAGCCCCATGAGGAGTGGCTGAAGGAGCTGGGGGTTTGCAGCCTGCAGGAGAGGAGGCTCAGGGCAGACCTCATTGCTCTTTGCAGCTCCCTGAAGGGAGGTTGTAGCCAGGTAGGGTTGGGCTCTTCTGGCAGGTAACCAGCAACAGAACAAGGGGACACAGCCTCAAGTTGTGCCAGGGGAGGTCTTGGCTGGATGTTAGGAAGAAGTTCTTGACAGAGAGAGTGATTGGCATACTATGATTCAAAGATTCAATGATTCAAAGATTCAATGATTCTAAGTTCTTCTCAGCAAGAGTGATTGGCATTGGAATGGGCTGCCC
>WBNM01000407.1:0-26258 GCA_013399055.1 Ramphastos sulfuratus | reverse complement strand
TCCTTCCCCCCCCCCCCCCAACCCCAAATGTTCTTCAGACATTCATACTTTATAAACATCAACCTTCAGAGGTCCTCATTTGATCTGTAGCATTTCAGGCACCTATTAAAAGCCACAGTTCAATAGCATGGTCAATCTAAACATGCAGAGGCTGGTGAAGTAGGTCATAGAGGATGCATTTATATTTCAGCAACAGCATTTCACTACTTTTTCTGATGTATTTTTAGGTTGTGAACAGTTTCCTCCATTTGGAGAAATGGTTTCACTAATCTTATTCATTAGTTCTGGTTTGCTATCAGTGTAAATATATTAAACTTGTAGGCAGATGTGTTGGCATCTGTTATAAAGCTTCCATGATATGTACATATAATATCCCTATATATATATGTATGTATTCATAGAAGAAGAGTTTGTTATCATTGTCAGGTTGAGTTCATGTTCACCCAGGGATTACTCTGTCTGATGGAGAAGCAAAGAAGTCTGATGGAGAAGCAAAGAGACTTCGATGTTTAATCCTTCATTAATCTTTTCCTTGCTCTAATGAGCAAAAGTGTAAATATTAACACCTCTGATTTTCAAGCCTTAGTTGAAGTTATCACCCAGAAATTTGTTTTCATAAAGGCAGCATACTGAACTACTTTGGCCTTAGTGAATAACTTGAATCTTTGGTTTGATCCTATTTTAGTTTCCAAGATACCTGCTCCTGAAATCGTTTTCACCAGAGCCTTGTTGCTTTTGTTACACTAAAGCCTGATGTTTCAAATGCCACCTCCCAAACAATTCAAAGTTAATGGATTAATTTTTGTTATTATTTGTTTGCGTAGTATCCTCTTTATAAATTATTTGTTGCAGCCTCTGTATTGTTTTTCTGCTTGTAATTGACAGCTTTATAATACCTAGGGGCATATTTGAGGTCTCTTTCTCTTTTCAAACACTCTTCTCTATCCACAGCAGTGGCTGTTTCCCTTTGTTTCTTTGCTGTCTGCGGAGAGCAGATCAGAGGGTGTTACTGAATGTGGTAGAATATTACATTCTCTTGCAACTAGCAGTTTACTTAAGCTATGTAACTAAGTGTCCTGTAAAAGCAAGATGCAATTGCCCTGGCAAATCTGAGGTTTTCATAAATCATGCGCAAAACTTTAAAGGTTGTGAAAACCTGAAATATTTGTATCCTCTTTTTAATTGTTGATGTGCTGATGTCAAGCTACCACGCAGTGTATTTTTAGTAGCTCTCCCAATGACTAGTTATGTGCAGAAATAAGAAGTAAGGAGTATCACTTCTGGCAGAACTGGAGTGAAATAGAAATTATTATTTTTTTTCCCAAGGTATTTAAACATATTCACTTTAAAAAACCCCCTCCTTTAAATCTACCTTTTTGCTTTATTTTGCAACTGTAGGTATTTAATGCATGATGCCTACATGTGTGTACATAATATTCTCTACCTTTTGTCTTTAATATTCCTTGGGTTTTAATTATTAAAGATAAGTATTTGAATTATAAATATTCTAGTTATACAGGAATAGGCAAAGCAGGCACATACCCTCAGGCAAAATTCTTCCATTATCCATAATCCTTCTGCCTCCTGCCTCCATTTCTCTATCTCCTATCTTTATGTTGTCTCAAAAAACACAGAGGCATTCTTTTAAACTAACCTTCTCCTCCCCACTTAAACCACAGAAATCCCTTCTCAATATGTATAGGGGCCTTTTCCTTGAAGTGGGATGTCATACTTGTCCTAAATATAATAAAGTGCTATCTTCAAGGCATTTCTGCATCCAAAACACTCCCCAGAAACCTGCCTAGTCCTCCCATCTAACCAGTCTGAATGTCACAAATCATAGCACAGAAGCTGCTTTATAGTGAATCATTAACATTGTCAGGAATGAGTTGGCAAGGGAGGGGGAAAAAAAAAAAAAAAAAAAAGGAGAAGAAGCTTTCCATTAAAGAACTGAGGGAGAATATACAAATGACAGCATTGTCATTCCCCTTACATTGTTTCATAAAGTGCACGACTGATTAGGAAGAGTTTATTATAGAATATATATATCCGCTGTGTATGCATACATGACAATTTGGTTTTCATCCTGTACTGTTTATAAGTGTGTGTGTGGAATGTACTTGAGATTAAACTGTCCTACTTTAGGGGGTTGAATTAGAAGAGTAGCAGTTTGATTACGTGCAAAGGCTGTCTAGCCCTAACAAATGTATTTGGAAACCAAGAGTACAGAAATGCAAGATGTGTGTGGAAGGTGGTTTTAATCTGCATCAAGATTAATAAAGATATTTCACACTTCTCTTAGGCAGTACCTGAAAAGGTCCTTTAGGATAATCTTGCTTCAGTGTGGAGATGCTGTTAGCTGATTACAGCTTGGAGGTTTGTAACTCCAGCCTAGATGCTTTCTTGTCAATTTTCCTGTTTGGCACAGCTTGAACGGGATAATATACACTTATAACATGTAATACAATTAGTTCTCTTTTGAGCATCAAATATTGCAAAGAAAGTCATTTTGATCAATACATGTGATGCTTTTTATATAAAAACCTAATATATTTGTGTTGTAAATTAGGGTTTGTTTTTGTTTGTTTTCTCCTTTTTTTTTTTTGTTTTTTCTTTCCCCCTTCATATCTTAAAAGACAATTGCATGGAATTATACATGGCTTTGTTGTTCATGGAGATAAAAACGTGTCAAGCCATCAGTGGCAAAAAAAAAGTGTGAGGATATACAGTATGCACCACAAAAAAAAAAAGGGAAGATTGATTTTCAAAGCAGAAGTTAATTTGCTTTGACAAGACTGGTAGCTTCCTTTAAATAGTTGTAAATACTAATGAAAAGCATGCAAAGCAGACAGTACTCAGCAGCATTTCACATGCACTCACTCAAGTAATTTTATGTGCTTTTCTGTTTCTTAGGTGGTCATGGGTGCAGCTAGGTCATTCCTGTGGTGCAAACCTAGAGCATTTAGGTTTTGGGTTTTACACTCATGCCATTGAGCTCAGGATCTGGGTGTACGCTGCATAATAATTGCTACCCAAACCCAACAATTCCCTAAACTTCCAGTCTCCTACTGATATTTAGGTGTGGTTTGAGTGACAGCATTACACAGAGCAGAGGGAATCCGTTTTTTTCTCCTCTCAAATAGGTTGATTGTGCACGAGCTCCTTCAGACAGAACAATTTGCATGGTATCCATCAACACACAAACTACTTCCTTCACAGGGGAACTGCCAGGAATATATAGCACTGGGAACGTTGTGATATCTAAGATGTGGCAGTCTAATCATGCTAATACTTACATGATGTTGCCTCTATAATCACTACAGCTTGTCCCAAGCCACATTTGGGGTGCTGGGTAAAAAGAACACTTACTGCTGCTGTGGTGGAAGGAAGTTTGAAAGAAAAGTAAGATATGAAGTGTAGCAATAATGTTGGTGAAAATAACAGCACAGGAGCAGGTCTTTTACTTTCAGCATTATTCACATCTTCCTTCAGGACATCTTTGCATGAAGTAAAGGCTTGAAACAATGGTTAGCATAGTCACTTCTCCAAATAGTGTATGTGGTCCTGAGAATCAAGCATTACAGAGAAGCAGTGTAGATGTTATCCACTTGCTCCTTATATGAAGCCTTCATCTTCTTTCACAAGAGATGGAACTACTAGAAGCAGAGCCATTAAAGAGAGACATTTTATCAGGCAGTGAGACTTTAAATATAAATATGTATCAGCAAAGGAAAGGAGACAGAACAGGATCTCAAACTCCATCGATTCTCTGAGACAGTAAAAGAGGCACTTGGAAGAATTCTAACTTAAACAGGCAGTACAATTTTTTCCCCTGTGCTGACATACTGCTTGCTTGATCAAGAAAAAGAAAAAAGAGGGAAAAAACCCCCCCAAACAAAACAGCCAAATGTGATGTGTTGACTGTAGATAGAAAAACTCTACCTGATAGGTAAAAAACAATGCATGCTCATTTGGGTTTTTTATACATGCGTATAATCGGGTAGAGATTATTTAATTAGTGCAAAATTATAAATGTAAATATATTAGCTGAATGGCAGCCCAGTGAAATACCTGTTACATCAATTAGAGAAAATACAGGTATATATATATAGATGTATATTTTTTTCCCCAAGAAAGTGACAATGTTAAAGTGTTACAATTTTCTGTGTGTGCCCAGAAGAAACCACAAAAATATTTCACTTCAGGAAAGTGGGAGAGGAGTTTCTTTTCCCTTTGAGATTGGTCCTGAGTCAAAGGTGAATTGTAGCAGAAAGCTGTGTGGTTACACAGTGAATGCAGTCAAGTTATCAGGAAGATCAAGTTGGGTACTGGAGTTCACTGCTTATTCCAGCACAGCCTGACCCAGAGAGGGTCGAACACCCTCAGCTCTCACTTGAAAACACTGTCCAGGTTAAATACAAGAACCTCAACTGTTTTTCATTTTGCTCACCAGAAGGTGTTATCAGCAGCAACTACCTAAACCTCCAAAAGAAAACTGGAAGGAAATGCTAGCCAAGAAAGTGTGCTGTAAGGACACAAACAACCCCTTCCCTTTCAGCAATTCTGCATCAATGAAAAATGCAGGACTGAGCCTTGAGTTTTCATCCACATGTAAAATATTTCCCAGTCATTGCATAACACATGGAAAAAAATAACCATACATGCCCATATCTTCATGCTTACACGTTCTTCTCCCCTTCTTAATATTGTCACGAAGAGGCAGATGATAAAAATGAGTAATAGGTGTCAGTAGTAAGAAGGGAAATATTGTAAACACATGAAAACATATGGCTGAGGAATCCACTGGGAAAACATACCCAGTAACTAGCATCAGACGGACTCTGGCTAATGTGTAAGAGCCACCAGCAGCGCACTGGAGCAAGAAGACAAGAGGCAGAGAACAGAAAGAAGACGATGTCAAAAGGGATGACTCCTATCTGGACACCTAATCCAACAGCTGAGTACCAGAACCCATACACACAGGGCAGCCTCTACTGAGGCATCTTGCAGTGAGATGGAAACACTTCTGTGCACATCAATTACTCAGTGGTGGAAAGTCTGAATGAAACCAAGATCGGAGAGTGACTTGAGAGTGGATTTAGAATTCAAAGGGAGGGAGAACTGCTGGTTGAGGACGCATCTATAAAAAGAGTGGTACAGGCAGGGATCAGAAGGACAGAAGGAACAAAGATGCATCTGTTGCTCATCTATCTGCTATGGTCTCTCTTTTTAGGATGCAAGTTCTCCAGAAAAGCAGATTGTTTCTGCTTTTGCTCTTGTGCAGTGCCTAGCATTGTATTATATACAGCATGGCTTAAGCAGACATCACTTTCAGCTCATGCTTTTCCATGGAGTCATTTCTAATGCAATTACAGATTTTCTTAGGAAAGCTTCTAATGAATCCTTTCACCCTGATATGCTGAAACTTATGATTTTAAAAAGTGAAAAGATTCAGTCTGATAAGATAATATTAATTACTGTAGTCACAGATTTTTTAATGAATTAATTTTTATTGTTGACTTGTTTTGAGATAAAAGCAAGTACTACAATTTCGGAATCTTTCAGTAGAAAAGAATCAATCTACTGCTTCTTCAAAAAACCTGTCCTTGAAAGATTTCTTTCTAAAACAATTAGCTGATTTTTTAACTACTTTAATGCCTTCGTGTGCGACCTGACACATATTAGAAGTATTCTTTATTTGGTACTTATTCACCTTCATGTACGACCTGACATGTATTAGAAATATTCTTTATTTGGTACTATTCAGGGGGGCTTTATGGGAAGATAATATGGGAGACACTAATCAAAGCCATATGATATCACTCATTTACCAGCTAAAATTTGCCTGCTGTGTGGAAAAGTAGCCTGCATGCAGGCAAAGTGTACGTTGTGTACTGTGTGCTGTGCACAATAAATGAAAAATCTTGCTATGGTAGCCAAGGATAAGTACTTCTCTGTATATTTTTTATGGCAAGAAACAGAGACTCTTACCATACCACTTCTCTGAGTGTGAGGCTGACCTAAAACATCACCAACGTATATTTGCAGGGAAAGCTGCCAACTTATTGTCAGAGACAATTAGTAAGAAGAAATATGGAGCTTTGTCATCAAGATGAAGACACTAACAGTGGAAAGAACTGGAAAAAAAGAAAACAACTCCCCTTTAAAAAAAAAAAAATCTGATTGTCTCCTTTAATTGTTGTTTTCTCACTTTACCTAAGAGAATTAATACCTGTTCAGTTACTTTTGTGAAAATTGGTAGTTCTGCTTCTCAAAGTCTGCAACCATTTTATTCTAATTCGGTTTTAGGAAATCCTCCATCATTTAATTTCCGCTTTCCATTTCAAATGTAAATGATTCTAAGGATATAGAGGACTTTTTTTATTTTCCCTTCCCAGAACTTAGCCTCCTACAGGCAAGATCTAACCACTATCTGCTTATTTAAGGATCATGAGTTCAAGAAATCACCCACAGCGATGCTGAACTTACTGAAATCAGACAGAGCTGTAAGATATTTAATAACTATGTAAGACTTAGCAAAAGTAGAAGTAATTGTTACAAGACATGAAGATAAAAGAGTGGAGTTTCTTGCAATGTATAAAGTACATGTGGGAGCAAATGTTCTGTTCATCATGAGCCCTCACTTACCCATTACCTCTTACATGGATTTGGGATATCATTTCCAGTCAAGCCACAAACTTAGTCCCGATTGCTCACTTGTTGCAGTTTCAGGTAAAAGCCTTAGTATTGAGTCAAATTTGATTTCCTATGTTTTCTATATACAGTGGCAGAATTCTGCAAAATTTGTCAGAAGGACGTTTGACACCCCAGTCCCCCGTGAAGTTTGATTTATTTGTGTAGATAACACCAATTATATCATTAGCAAAGTCATTAGCAGGCATTCAGAGGGAAAAATGACAGAGTAGCAGAAGAATTTAGGAGCGCAGACTTCTTTTTTGATGCAAGGGTGCAGGGTTTAGAAAGAAGCAGTTTGCCTCCCCAAGCAGGAGAGAAGCACTGCTTCTGCTGCTTCTGCTGGCTGCTTCTGCTTCTTTTCTTTTCCTTTCCCATAGGAACAGTGAGGCAGAGCAGAGAAGGCCAGAGAATCTGGCCCATGGCGTGTTACTGCCTCGTTCAAATATGACACCCATGTCTAGTCCCTTCATTACCTCATTCCTCCTACATCAAGAAGAAGCCAGTGTAAATTACTAAATGAAGAAAGCTATGTGGTCTTGCAAGTTAAACAAAATTACTTGCAGGGATGTTGCATCAGCCACATATTGACCAGCACACATTGTTCTCTCAAAGAAGGTATTTTGATGAATCTCCTACCAAACTGCAAAATGTAGCAAAGATTAGTAAAGTCCAGAAAGTTGCCCTTGGCAAAAGCTGCCTTTTTAGCCTCACTCTGGTTGTTTCATTATTTGCAAAAGGACCCTCGCCTCAGCTGCAGCATCTGTTTTTCAGTAAAATCCTGCTTTTTACCCAATTTTCCAGCTGGATTGACTGAGGCAAAAGGAGGTCAAGTGACTTGCCAAGGTCAGATGGCAATCCAGTGCTTTACCAAGGATTAGAATTTAGGAACCTCCTGATTAATAGAACAAATAACCTCCATGCACCAAATCCCCATGGGATGGGCAAGTCACAGAACTGGGTAGGATTAACCAGAAAGGACTTGTCTGCTTGGGTAAGCAAAATATAACCAGTGCTGAGGAAATACAAACATTTTCAAGTTGCTGAGGCATAATCCTAGGACCCATTTACATGTGTGTGTGCTTGTGCAGTTTGTGGAGGTCTTTAAAAGACCAGTAAAGCATGAGGTTAGTATTTGAGACCACTGCATTAAATGACATGCATGCTTTGTTTTATTAAAAAGTAGAATAACCTATCTCAATCCACTAATTATTTAGAGGCTCAGGCACTGGTGCTAGAGGTTTGCACCACACAAACCTTCACTGCCTCCTAATAAAGGGGCACAAATAAACAAACACTCCAGACATGCCTTATGTTCCAGCAGCAGCACCTTTTAAACAGATCTTACTAGTTACAGAGCAAAAATGGAAACTGTCTGCTTTGATTTAAATCTGGCCTTGAGCAATTGCCACGAGTTAAGGCAGTAGAAGTACAAGAACAGGAACAAATAAACAAACAAACAAAGAAACTTGAGCTCTCCTCTAGCAACTGAAGCGCCACCAGTTTCCAAAAGGCAATCATGGAACCGTCCATTCTTGCACCACAATTAAGAGCAGCTCACAATAGAGGCCAACGGCTCCACCCCGGCAAAGGGAGAGGGCGTTGAAATGCTAATTGCACACAAAACTTCAGTGGTGCTGGTGATTAATATACTTATTGTTATTGTTAAAATTGGAATGACAAAGAGTATAATATAGCAGTGCTTTTGTGTCCTCTGGCTGTTCAAAAGTGTCTCCTTGCACTTTCTTTGGGTGCCAGAATTACTCAGCTTCATTTTACGGTTTTCACTTGTATTGAATAGACAGGAGATGTGGAGGAACAGCTCTTGGAGTATTTGAAACAGTGCAAAATAGGTGAGAATGTTGTGGGGTTTGTGTTGGTTTTTTTTTTTTTTTTTTTGTTTTGTTTTTTTTTTTTTCCTTAGGAAACCTGTACTGGGAAGGACAGAGGGAACTATTAGAATGTGTTCTGTTAGGTGAAAGAAGAATGGAAGCAGACCTGGAATTGATTCTAATTCAACAGAGTCCTGATTTCTTACTTTGTAACCTCAGTCACAATCCTTTACTTGTTCCTATAAACTACTGAGATTTCCAGCATGACCCATGAGAAGGTTTACATGTATGTGTAAGAAGATGAACCTTCAAATGGCTGTTACTTAACTCTGAACATTTACAGAGAACATTTTTCTTCCTTAGGAAAAGGTATTTTGCATTTTGCAGAATTAAGCTTTCAGAGTCTAATTGCCAAAGGGGGAAAAAAAATAACCAAGGGAAAGGTGAATGTTCATACCCTCTGTAAAGTAAATTCCTCATTCATTCCTGAAAGATTCATGAGAACAGCCACAGACCTTTGCTAGGATGGGTCTGCTTGTAATCCTGACTCATCAGAGGTGAGGATGACTATGTGGTGAGTAGAGTATCTAGTTTAAGTTAGATGAATTCCACTACAGTGTCTAGTGTAGCTCGATGTTGTCTCAAGAGTAAGCAGCTCATTGCTATACTTACATGGCTTACATTAGCATAAGCTAATATAAGAAATATTTAAGACAAAGAAGGCTGCAATAAATCATAAGCTATTTTGGGAGTGGACACTCAGCCTCTCTATGAGAAGATTTCAAGCTGCTCATCTCAGCCTTAAATGCCCGTTGCCCATAGTTGTCAGTGGCTGTTTGTAATTGACATTAAAAGCACTGACTGTACTTTAAAACCAACTAGGTAAAGAAAATAAACAAAATACACCTGTAACATACCCAGGACACTGTGATATGGCTTCTGCACTCAAGTTCTCCATCTTCTGGATATCGAATGTTTGCCAGATTGAGGGCAAGGAACATCAAAGCAGGACTAAGGATTATTGCCATTGCTCAACTGGATGCACAGCTGTGGAGAAACAGGAAAAGGAGGATGTGGTAGAAGACAACAAAGAGGGAGAGTCCCTAAAAGTCCAGGAAGCATAGCTCCAGGGAACTGCAGCATCGAGGAGCAGAGCCTGCTGGAATTAGCCTGAAGCAGGTAATTTGGAAACAATTGGAGCTTTTAAAAGCTGATTCATCCAAGCAGGACTATATCATAACAAGCTCAGCAGAGGTATGTCACAGTGGCTAGCATCAATTTGTGTAAGACAGGGTCTGCCCAGAACTTCTTTTACTCTCCTCAGAAAGATGATGAAAGAATGAGGTCTTTTTAAAGAACTGTTGTTTATTTACCTCCTCAGACTACTGAATTAAAATGATGCAAACAGCAATAATTTCCCCCCCCCAGCACTGTTAGATGGCAGTTTGGTTTTACACTCCTTTAAGGATCACAGTATCACAGTATAGCAAGGTTGGAAGAGACCTCAAAGATCATCAAGTCCAACCCACTACCACAGACCTCAAGACTAGACCATGGCACCAAGTGCCACGTCCAAACGTGCCTTGAACACCTCCAGGGACGGTGACTCCACCATCTCCCTGGGCAGCCCATTCCAGTGGGGAATGACTCTCTCAGTGAAGAACTTTCTCCTCACCTCCAGCCTAAACCTCCCCTGGCACAGCTTGAGACTGTGTCCTCTTGTTCTGGTGCTGGTTGCCTGAGAGAAGAAAGCAACCTCCTGCTGGCCACAACCACCCTTCAGGTAGTTGTAGACAGCAATAAGGTCTCCCCTGAGCCTCCTCTTCTCCAGGCTACACATACTGCCATCCCATTTGCACACAAATTTCTAAGAGTGATTTTGCTTTTCTCATCCCACAGAATGATGAACAGAAACATGTCCTGCTCAAGGGATGAGAGAACAAAACATTCCACATAAGGCTGCTGGAGAAGGAACTCATTACCAAGCACAGGCCTCTAGTGCCATTTTAGGTCATGCCCATGGGATTTTCGGGTACAGGATCTATAGATGACTTGTCTTGCAGGAAAGACAGGTGGAATAAAATGTGAAATCTGAAGCACAAGCAAGTGTCATAAAATGACATAGTCTGGAAGGGACCATGGAGATCACAGAAACATTCAGGTTGGAAAAGGCCCTCAGGATCACCGAGTCCAAACATTATCCCTACTCTGCAAGGTGCACCCCAAACCGTATCCCCATGTGCCACAGCTAAACNTTCTATGATTCTGTGATTCTATGATTAGTTTTTATTAATGAATAAATTATTCATTGTCAGTATGTGTTCCAGTCAAATTATAAACCCCTTTCTGTTTTCATCAGGTCAATGGTTGAGATGTGATTTCACACCTAGGAATAAACAATGAGATGATTCACAAGCTGCATTTCCTTAGACTTTAGATGGTAGATTTGAGTTGCTATTGTGCACTGCATTTCCTCTAACAGTGATGTGATTATTGTTGTCATATGTATTGCTAAGCTAAACAACATACAGACTGTGTTTTGTTATTTGCATTTCTTCTTTCACAGTGCTTTGCAACCCAGAGTTTGACTGCAGAAAAAGATATTTATTGTATTTTGTCTATGCTGAGGTTTAAGGATCATGACAGGCTGTACCAAACAGGTAAGAGGTCAGTAGCTGGCATTAGCTCTTAATCTGGCATACAAGAGGGGTCAAAGCATTACTATCAATGAAATCCAAGCTGCTGCTATCGATTACACAGTTCAAGACTTCAGAAGGTTCCTTTCATGTGAAGTGTATCCCTAAAGGACTTCTAGAATCAAATAATATGATTACACAGAAGAATGATGGCAGAGACAGAGCCAAACTCAAATGTCTGGGTGATGAGCTGAGATTTCAAAACAAGAACTGGTACAGCAAACGTGAAGTAAAACTACTCAGTGGGACAGATACATCAAAAGGGAAGGCCCTTCTGTTCAACATCTTCATCAATGACATTGATGAGGGGACAGACAGACAGAATCTGCTCAGCAAGTTCTCTGACTATACCAAACTGGGAGGCTTGGCTGTGCAGTCATTTGGCAAGACTTGGACAAACTGAGAGCCTGGCAAAGAGGAACCTAATGAGGTTTAAAAAGGATTAGTGCAGAGTCCTGCACCTGGGAAGGAACAATAAACTGCTCCAGTACAGGCTGGGAGGTGAACTGTTGGAAAGCAGCCCTGTGGAGAAGGACCTGGGAGTGCTGGTGGACAGCAAGTTCTGCATGGGACAGAAATGTGCCCTGCTGGCCAAGAAGGTCAGTGGGATCTTGGGGTCCATTTGTGTCCAGCAGATCGAGGGAGGTTCTCCTCCCACTCTACTCTGCCCTGGGGAAACTTCACCTGGAATATTGTGTTCAGTTTTGGGCTCCCCAGTTCAAGAGGGACAGGAATCTACTGAAGAGAGTCCAAGGGAGGGCTACAAAGATGGTGAATAATTTGGAGCACTGCCTGATGAGGAGAGGCTGAGGGACGTGGGGCTGTTTGGTCTGATGAATAGAAGACTTAGAGGGGATCTATTCAATATTTATAAATGTATGAGAGCTGGGGGCCAAGAGGGAGGGGACAAACTGTTGTTTGTCAGTTGTGCCTTGTGACAGGACAAGGGGTAATGGACGTAAACTACAGCACAGGAACTTCCAGCCTAACATGAGGAAGAACTACTGTAAGGGTCCCAGAGGACTGGAACAGGCTGCCCAGGGAGGCTGTGGCATCTCCTTCTCTGGAACCTTTCCAGCCCTGTCTGGATGTGTTCCTCTGCTACCTGCACTAGATTCTATGGTCCTTCTCTGGCAGGGGGCTTGGACTCAATGATCTCTGGAGATCCCTTCCAACCCCTCCCATCCTGTGACCCTAACACACAATACAGACAGAAGCTACCTAAAGAAACCAGGGAAGCAGCAAGGGTCAATGACAATGTTGGTGAAGCAACATGTTAGACCCTTGTAAAGATCCTAATTCAACTTCTGTCCAGTAGAAACATTGCTACTGACCAGCTGTGGAAACACTTCTCCTGACAGAGACACCATAGTGCCATTAAATGGTATCAGCTTAGTCCTCAGGTACTAGGATTCAGCTTCTATAGAATCTCTGCCTCACTTGAAAGCTTCTTTATCCCCAAAGGCAGCTTTTAGTAGTGTTGAGCCACTTTGTTGGGTTTTTATGGTGACAAGTACAGGGCTTTTGGTGAGACTCATGTCAGCTGGACCAGCCTGCTTGGGCTAAAAGTGTCTTTTGCATGTTAGGATGGTTAAAGAGCTTTATGACATATCACCCTTCAAACTGCAAATATTTGAGTGGTACAGTTTGCAAAAGGCACAAGGAAAACTAGAAAACATGGAAAACTTACCTGATTTTCAGAATAATTTTTTTTTTCTGGTCTGAGTAAGACTCCCTTTTACTTTGATTATCTTGTTTAAAAGCAGTTTAATCACGTTGAGCTCTCTGTGTGCATCTCTGTTGTAAACTCATGTACATTGGATGTTTAGCCATGGGATTGTTTAGCCTGGTGAAGAGGAGGCTCAGGGGAGACCTTATTGCTGTCTACAACTACCTGAAGGGTGGTTGTGGCCAGCAGGAGGTTGCTTTCTTCTCTCAGGCAACCAGCACCAGAACAAGAGGACACAGTCTCAAGCTGTGCCAGGGCAAGTTTAGACTGGAGGTGAGGAGAAAGTTCTTCACTGAGAGAGTCATTCCCCACTGGAATGGGCTGCCCAGGGAGGTGGTGGAGTCACCGTCCCTGGAGGTGTTCAAGGCAGGTTTGGACGTGGCACTTGGTGCCCTGGTCTGGTCTTGAGGTCTGTGGTGATGGGTTGGACTTGATGATCTTTGAAGTCTCTTCCAACCTTGCTTATACTGTGATGCTGTGATACTGTGATTTAGGAAGGTCAGTTTGGCTTCCTGATATTTGCCATGTAATGTTGCAGGATCTGATGTGGAGGACTGAAGTGGAAAAGCACAACCAGGACTATGACTAATGTGTTCATGCTTGTGCTTGTAGCAGGGGTTAGAACAAACTCAAATGGCTTCTGACATGTTTCGGCATTGTCTCAGGCTTCGTACACCCAAATGTAATCAATAAACAGTAAATCTGGGTTCAAAACAGTGTATAAATTATAGAACAGCTGTACTCATTTTGACCAGGAGCTTCACCTTTGGCACTGGCATGTTTGTTTTTCTTCGGAAAGTCTTCAGATAAACATTTTCCAGAGAGAAGAAAATTCCTGTCCGTAATGATGGACGAGATATGAATTGATAATGACACCTTTACTTTGCAGATACCTTGGTTTTATCTTGAAACATTTGAAAACAGCCCCAGGACTGTTTTTCACACTACATTGGTTGATAGTGGCTCTGGAGGGAACATCTATCAATAGCTAAAGAGTAGCAGAGATGCAAGCATGCACCTCCTTCATTTGCAGTGTGCTAGCACTACACACCACGCTGGAGAAATTCACATCTAGGGAAGTTTGCCCAATTTCTAGCCCTTTGGTGCCAGGTGACACAAAAAATCTGCTTCAAAAGAGACAAACTGATGTATGTGAAAGTGACAAGGATTTGTTGTAGGTGGAGCCAGCAATGCTCCCCACAGCTGAGTTAGTTTGATGCTTCCCTTTAGACTGTTGTGTTTTCAGTTGCTTAAAACTGTTTCAAATCATTAATCAGAGAATCACAGAATGGCTCAGGTTGGAAAGGACCTTAGAGATCATCTACTCCAACCTCCCCACCATGGGCAGGGGCTCCCCTCAACTAGACTCAGTTGCTCAAAGCCTCATTCAACCTGGCCTTCAATAGCCCTAGGCAGGAGGCAGCCATGACTTTCCTAGGCAACCTGTTCCAGAGTCTCACCACCCTCATACTGAGGAGCTTATTCCTAAGATCCAATCTAAACAAACTAATGAATAGGTATAGTCTCTTCCTTAAAGCATTCTCTTCAAGTTTCATATTTTTAAACCTATTGCCTTACAAAGAAGTATCTAGAACTCACATAAAAAATAGACTTGTAAAGCCAGGCAGTCAGAGATTAAAAGTGCCCAAGGTAAGTTACTCAATCTTAGCTATCAAACAAGCTTCTGTTTTAGAGTACAACTACCAACAGTAGAGTTTCATTCTGTGTTTCCATGGGGCCATGTTTCATGCTTTGTGCTAGGATGCTTGAATCCCAAAGATGGGATGGGGTCAGACATCCAAAAAGAAAGGATACTCTAAAGGTAGTTCTTCATGTAATGTACAAGAAGTCATGAAGCAGAAAATCTTTGCGGTACTTGATGTAGCCTAAACATTTTAGAGAAATTTAGTGTGTCAGGTAGCCTTACCCTAGGGAGATTGAGATTTATGTTGTTTAGGATCTTTTCTTCTGCAGGTTCTTTGACTATAAAAGTTGTATGGTGAATGAGATGAGAAAATGCAGAGGGAAGAAAAAAACTCAATCAACTAAACAACAACAAAAAAATTAATAATAAGACAAGAGATCACAGAATCACAGAAACATTCAGGTTGGAAAAGGCCCTCAGGATCACCAAGTCCAAACATTATCCCTGCTCTACAAGGTGCACCCTAAACCATATCCCAAAGCATCGCAGCCAAACTACTTTTGAACACACCCAGGGTTGGTGACTCCACCACCTCCCTAGGCAGCCCATTCCAATGCCTGACCACTCTTGCTGGGAAAAAACATTTCCTAATGTCCAGTCTAAAGCTTCCTGGGTGCAGCTTGGGGCCATTCCCTCTTGTTCTATCACTAATGACCTGTGAGAAGAGACCAGCACCAGTCTCTTCACAACCTCCTTTCAGGTATCTGTAGAGAATAATGAGGTCTCCCCTCAGCCTCCTGTTCTTCAAACTAAGCACCCCCAGCTCCTTCAGTCATTCTTCCTAAGATTTACTCATCAGGCCCTTCCCCAGCTCCCTTTCCCTCCTCTGCACTCACTCCAGTGTTTGCTTATTGAACAGGAACCTTTTGTTGCCATTGTTGTACATGTGTGATGAACAAAATGAAAATTAATCCAGCTTGAGAGAGGTGATCATTCACTGTTAGTGACTTGAATATTTTATATTAAGATAAGGAAAAAAATGTTTTTAATTCTTATGAATAGGTGCACAAAGATATGTTTAAAATTTTTTTGAGAGGTAAATAGTTCTGACATCAGAATTTGGGGATGGATAAAAGTTGAGTAAGACACACGCTGCTTTTTTCCTTCTCAAAAATAAATACCAAGCCTTAATCCTATGACTGTATAGTAAGTCACTTATTCAGTGTGACAGGCAGGAGAACACAGATACACTAATCTACCAGTCTGGTACCTGGTATGCATTGAGAGCTATGAAATAGATGTCAGCAGGCTGAGTGCTGTGCACCCACGCACAGTACAATGCTGTGATTACAGTAGGTAGGTGGCTCAGGTAGCAGTGAATTTCAGGTATGCAGGAGTCCAGTGTAATATGTGGTATGATTTGCAGGATTTTGTTAGGACACATCTTATAATGATATGCTTTGTACAGCATCTGACCTGCTTGCCTTTTGTGCCTTTGAGAAGCTAGACTCCTTTAGGAAATGCTGTCTTTTCTGCAAGATGTTTTGGAGAGAATCCATTTTAAGAGAAATAAATTAATCAAAGCAGATTACATTGTGTGCAGTCCATTTCTATAAAGGAAACCAAAGCAATTCACACAAGTCACATTTTTATTGCATGAAACATCAGAAAGCATCCAGATAAGAAAAGTCACTCCTGAGGGGACAGTCTGTAACCCCCCAACTGTCTCCAACACCAATCAAAACATTCTCACTCAGGCAGTAGCCTGTTCCTAGATTTTGGACTGAATATTACTGATAAAATTCCTCAGGACTTCCACAGACTGCTCTTGTTTGGTCATACCTTACTGCTTTCAGCTATTTGTGAGTCTGTCTGCATGGAATGCTCACTGTGCTTGCTTTTATGCAGCATATATTTTTGAAAAACTCTTGCCACCCAGAGGCATGGGGAGTGGGGATGTGTATGTCTGTGTGTGTGGGGATAGCCTTCCAGCATTTGAAGGGGGCTACAGGAGCTCTGCAAAGGGATTTTTTACAAGGGCTTAGCAGTGACAGGTTGAGAGGCAATGACTCTGAGCTGGAAGAGGCTGGAGATCAGGAAGAAGAAATTCTTTACAGTGAGGATGGTGAGACATTGGAAAAGGCTCAGGGAGGTCATGGATGCCCCCTTGATGGACTCGATGGGTGGAGCACTGCTGGATAAGGAACTGGCTGGATGGTCACAGGCAGAGAGTGGTGATCAATGGCACAATGTCCACCTGGAGACCAGGAAAGAGGTAGGCATTGCACATTGCTTAGTTGTGAGCTGCAGGCAGTGTGAAGGGNTGGGGCTCTGCAGCCTGCAGAAGAGAAGGCTTCAAGGAGACCTTTGAATAGCCTTCCAGGATCTGAAGGGGGCCTAGAGGAAGGCTGGGGAGGGACTGTTGACAAGGTCTTGCAATGACAGGACAAGGGGCAATGGGTTTGAACTGGCAGAGGGGAGATTGAAACTGGATGTTAGGAGGAAGTTGTTTGCAGTGAGGGTGGTGAGACACTGGCACAGGTTGTCCAGGGAGGTTGTGGCTGCTCCCTCCCTGGAGGGGTTCAATGCCAGACTGGATAAGGCCTTGAGCAACCTGTTCTAACGGAAGATGTCCTTGCCTATGGCAAGGGGTTGGAACTAGCTGACCTTTGGAGTCCCTTCCAACCCAAATTATTCTATAGATTCTATGCAAGCTAAGCTGCATTTGAATCCAGAACTCTCAGATTAGCACTTTTTGTAGTTGACTGTACACTGCTTAAAAAATATAAGTAAAATGGTTAGGCAAATTTATTTCCTTTTAAAAGAAATCTTCCAAAGTCACCTTTTCTTTAGGCTGATCATATCTTTGAGGGCAATCTTCTGTGGTACTTTGAGCCTGATAGCCTGGATAACTGGACCTTTGTTTGCTAGTAAATTACTGTAAGAAATTTCTTCTCATATTGAGATGAAACCTTTTATGTTCAGGTTTGCATCCATTGGTCCTTGTCTTATTACTGTGCACCACCAAAAAGAGATTGACCACAGCCACTTGATACCCACTCCTCAGATATTTATAGACATTGATCAGAACCCCTCCCAGTCTTCTCTTCTCCGGGCTAAGCAGCCCCAGGGCTCTCAGTCTCTCTCCACAGGGGAGATGCTCAAGTCCCTCAGTCATCCTCGTGGCTCTCCACTGGACTCTCTCTAGCAGGTCCCTCTCACTCTTGAACTGGGGAACCCAAAACTCGATACAGAATTCCAGGTGTGGTCTCAGAAGGGCAGAGCAGAGGTGGAGAGGAACCTGCCTAGACCTGTGAACACACTTTTTTTGAAGCACCCCAGGATACCATTGGCTCTCTTGGCCACAAAGGCAACGCTCAACATGTTGCTGCTAGGAAGAATTAAGTGTTTTCCATGCTCCTAAATTTGGCTTCTTTGTTGTAACAGTTTGATAATTATTAACTGTGCATATCTTCCTAAGATAAACTGCTCCCTTTTTCTTTCAGCTATGACCAAATATTGCTGATGACTTTAAAAACAGAACTAGATTGTAGATTAAGCATCATGTTGTGATTAGGTTGGCGTTTCACACCTCTGCCAGAGCTATTGTCTCAGGTAGTCAGCAGAGATCATTGAAACTGCTTCCAAATCATACTTGAAAGGTTATCTTTGGAATATTTTGTTTTCAAGATGGGCAGCTTTCAACACAAATGAATGTGCTATCCTGCTCCTGGCTGCTCTGAGCTGGCAGAGCTCAGATTTTCCTGGGCAGGGCTGTTATGCACGTTGGGGGCTATTTGTTATGAAGGTTCAGATAGCATACCTCTTGTACACTGGGATGATCCTTCTGAATTAAAAATAGTTGTAGTTTCCTTTGTTGAAATATGTGAAGAGGAGCGTAGCAAGACATGCGAGTCTGACCAAAGGTTAGAAAGAAAAGAATTATCTCTTTCTGGTCAAAGGAAGGACCACAGCCTCGTCTCTTGTAAATGGGGGTGTGCAGCAGGGGAATGCTGAGTCAGCTGCAAAGAATTAATCAGCCTTTCATCATCTTGGCTCAGGAAAAATGGAATTGTCCTGTGGGGAACTGTGATGGAATCTAGTAACAAAGAATTATTCCAGAGAAATCACTGAAATTGAAAGTGGAAAGGGATTTATTCCCATTTCTCTCCAGATGCAGAATAGAGAGAGCCTTCCTGACTCCTTTGACTTCAAATTGGACTGAGGGAAGTCATGCATTTTAAGAGTTTTCCCACCCACTGGCTCCTCTGGGCATTTGAAAATCTGGCCACTTTCTGCGGATGTTTGAACAGGTTCCAAGTTCATTCAAACATCTGACCCTGGACTTCTCTACTTTCATTCTATATATTTAGTTTGGCATCTAAACTTTACCTTCACTTCTCTATCCTTCAAAACAAGGTGTAAAAAGCTTCAACAAAGATGCTGCATACCGAATTATTTCCTGGGCCAGACTCCTTTAATGAGAGGAATTAATCAAAAAAGTAAATGAAAAGATTCAGGATCTGTAAAGGAGGGTGTAGATAAATACCTCAAGGCTAGGGGAGAAGTCCTTTAGAATTGAGGCACCTGAAAGGACTTCAGTGGACCTAGCCTAATTTGCATCAACATAGGGTCTGGCTGGAAATGATTACATGTCTCATCTGAAATTGTTCAGCACTGGAGACACCGGAGTGGAAATCTTACAAGCAGTAGCATAATTATGAGATTTCCAGTCCCCCTTTCTTCAAGTCTTGCCTTTTTCTCAGGGGAAAATATGCATGCCAAGACTGGGTAATAACTCTGACAGATTCCCCCATTCACAGCACCGAGAGCTGCAGCTGGGCCGGGTACGGCGTGAATCCTTGTGATCTCCTGCCCCGGCAAATTCCTCGCTGCGTGTAGCCAAAAGCCAACCTCTTCCAGAATACTAAATCCACTGAAGCAGAACCTCTGCAACAATTTATAGCAGGTTTCTAGGTGCTCAGCAGCCATAGTGCTTTTCTTGTTTATGGCCCATAGTTTCCTCAGCCATACTCTGTAATTTCCTTACTGAGGTCTTACTCTCAGGTCTGCATATATTTACATGTTTTACTCTGTAAGCTTTTAAGCAGCAAATTATACAAAATAGAGGTGAGACCTCTGCTAGTTGAGTCTTCCTTTTATTGTTTCCATTGTAGTTGTGTATGGAAAATAAATAAGTAGGAACTTGAATTGACATAAAATAAATGACAGTTCAGGTTCTATAGGTTCATGTTTATGACATGATTGGCCCACAGCCACTGCAGCTATTTCATAGTCTACAAGATGTCCTTCATTTGCTCTTCCACCAGTATGATAACAAGCACACACAATCCTTGCCTTCGCTGCTAGCAGGCTTCTAGCCTCAGCCTGATTTTACACATTCAGCCTTTACATTGTGCTTTGCAGAACTCTCTCAGCTCTCTTAAGCAAGCCTTATATATTTCATCTATATTATTTTCATCTTGCAGCCTAAGGTAGATGAATATAAAGAGAAAAGTAAGAAAATCTGATAAATCGGGACACTTGTGAAATCCATTCACACAAAAGATGTAATTTTTCTTCTAACAGTACACAAATGATGATAACCCAAACAGTATTAAGTATTTTCTGTAGCAACAAACACCTTTTCATATTGCCTTTTAGGAGTAACTACACCAAAATAAGCCATGTAATGATGACAGCAATCGTGGAACATTAGGTGCATCCATCCCTGTTAGATCTCTCGTCTGCTTTTGACACATCGGTCATGAGATTTTTTTTCTCTCTTTTTTATAGATCTCACAGAAATAGTCTTGGTGTCTGTGGCATGACTCCATTCCTCCCTTGCTGTGCATATATGAAGAAAATGTTGGGTGTTTTTTTTTTTTTTTTCACTCAAGGCCCATCCTACAGCTTTCCAAGGGCTCTTGGTTTTCTTCCCTCTTGATAGGAAGCACAGACAGCTGAAATTTCAGCCTGGTGTTGGCCCCATATATACAACTCTCTCATCTCTTTCTCAGCAATTCAGCCTGGAGAAGAGAAGGCTTCCAGGAGACCTTAGAGTAGCCTTCCAGGATCTGAAGGGGGCTACAGGAAGGCTGGGGAGGGACTATTGACAAGGTCTTGCAATGACAGGACAAGGGGCAATGGGTTTGAACTGGCAGAGGGGAGATTTAGACTGGACATTACAAGGAAGTTGTCTGCAGTGAGGGTGGTGAGACACTGGCACAGGTTGCCCAGGGAGGTTGTGGCTGCTCCCTCCCTGGAGGTGTTCAAGGCCAGGCTGGAGGAGGCCTTGAGTGACCTGTGCTAGTGGGAGGTGTCCCTGCCTATGGCAGGGGGTTGGAACTAGATGATCCTTGAGGTCCGTTTCAACCTTACCATTGTATGATTCTATCTGACCTTGCTGGGGCTTCTGAACTTGCAAGCTGTTTTTGCAAAGGGGAAAGGTGTGAATAAGAGCTGGCTGGAGTTCAGTGGAAAGAGACTGAGGCAAGATCAACAAAGAGAGTAACTATTAGCAATTTTACAATGAGAACAGTCATCTGTTTGTCAGTTAACAAAGGAGCAGGACTGTTGGGTTCTTGGTAGTTGATGCATAGTTAACATCCTTGTCCTGGGATTCTTTATTCCTTTTCCTTCACCTTACCTGAGCAATGATGTTCATTTCTTCTCATGCATATCACAGAATCATAGAATCATAGAATGGTTTAGGTTGGAAGTGACCTCAAAGATCATCTAGTTCCAACCCCCTGCCATAGGCAGGGACATCTCCCACTAGAACAGGTCACTCAAGGCCTCCTCCAACCTGGCCTTGAACACCTCCAGGGAGGGAGCATCCATGACCTCCCTGGGCAACCTGTGCCAGTGTCTCACCACCCTCACTGTAAAGAACCCTTTCCTAACATCTAGTTTGAATCATACAATCACAGAATGGTTTGGGTTGGATGGGATCTTAAAGATCATCTAGTTCCAACTCCCTTGCCATGGGCAGAGACATCTCCCACTAGAACAGGTCGCTCAAGGCCTCATCCAACCTGGCCTTGAACACCTCCAGGAAGGGAGCAGCCACAACCCTCCTTGAGTAACCTGTTCCAATGTCTCACCACCCTCACTGTCAAGAATTTCTTCCTAATCTCCCATCTCAATCTCCCCTTTTCCTTGCTCCGTGTTTTTGCTGGTTTCTGCAGCATGACACAAACTGAGCTGTGCTTTATCTTAACTTGATGTAGCAGCCAGCAAAATATTGTAGCTCACACTTGGAGCGCTTCTGAGAACAACCCCATGCCTAATTTTCTCTGAGCTACTGTGGCTTCCTAGTTTCTAGCTAGAACTTCATATCACTTTTGATCTGTGGGATGATGCAGTCAGAGATGGAACGAAGTGTCAACATCCCACTGAAATTCACTATGCTCTCACTCTTTTTCTTTCTGCTAAATTCCTTTCAATTCCTCAGAAAACCTCAACCAGAAGAATTTAAATAGGCACCAGGATACATGGTTTAATACTCAGGATAGACAGTGACTATTTCTTTTCCTAGAGCAGCCTTGGCAAGTTGAGAATGAGGCTTGCAGCATTATCAACAGTTACTGCCAATCTGCTTTCCCTTTCTGAAAATTCCCAAACACTTTGAATTCTATCTCCACACAGTAATTAAAGAGGGTAAAGGTTATTTTGCTCCTTTGGCTCAAAATTGAATTTACTTTGTGTTGATGGAAAAGCAGGAAATGTAATAGTAGATTAATTTTTGTTCTTTCCACTCGCATTCGAAATTAATATTTCCTCCAGATTTTCTATTTCATTTGCAGATAATCAGAATCAAAGATTGTATCAGCACTTCTCTCAAAGAATATTTTGTGTAATTGCATAAGAAATGATATTACTATATTACTCTGCAAAAGCAACTAGTCCTAGCTGAATGGCACCAGAAACTTAAGCATTCACATGGCAGCATGATCGGCCCAAGAGTGCCTCCCAGAATACGTTGAGATTCAGGTAGTGGATTAGTTTAAGCATTCATAATGCAGTGAAGTTAGGGAGGTAGGTTTTATGGAATCATATAAAAGACAGAAAAACCCATGATGGGCATTGGCAAGTGGCAAGTATACTGCCTGTGGGCTGTCATCCAGAGAGAGCATAGTTTCAGTCGCTCTTTGGTGTCAAAGTGGATAATAAATGGGATGGAGAAGTGTCTGCATGAGAAACTTTATTCTCCTGGAGTCGAATAGACATTTTAGAGGGAGGTCTTATGAAGAGCAACTGAAGGAGCTGGGGCTGTTGAGGAGTCTGAGGGAGGACCTCATCCCTCTCTATAACTATCTGAAAGAACCTTGTGGACAGTTTGGTGCTGGTCTCTTCTCACAGGTAATTAGTGATAGAGGCAACAGCCTCAAGTTGCGAGAGGGTAGGTTTAAACTAGACATTAGGAAAGGTTTTTTCCCAGCAAGAATGCTTAGGCTTTGGAATGGGCTGCCCAGGGAGGTGGTGGAGTCACTTCAACCCTGGATGTGTTTAGATGTGGTGCTTGGGGATATGGTTTAGGAGTGACCTTTGTTAGAGTAGGGATATTGGTTGGACTTGGTGATCTCAAGTTTCTTTTCCTACCTGAATGCTTTTGTGATTCTGTGATTCTGTGAGCTTTAGCTTCATGCAGCATTAAAAGATTGAGATTTTAGGCTTTCAAAAGTCTTGGCTTTGAAGTAGGGGTAGTCAGGAAATTCAGAGTCAGGTAATGATTCCACCTTTGGAAATGATGGTAGGGAAAGAAGATGCAAAACACTGATGGCCATTTTTATAATTGCTGTAAAAGAGAGTAGAATATTAAAAATTATCATAAAAAAAACCAGCAAGCACTTCCAGAGGAAAAAAAAAAGAAAAAAAAACAAAACAAAACAAAACCCCAAGCTGTTTCTACACTGATTCTTGTAAGGTCAAAATTCAGCCCTCTGCTTGGAAATTCCTGTCTCTAAAGACTATGCATCATGGGTTCCCACTCGGATAGATGAACTCTCAAGGATATTTTTTATTTGCTTAAAAGCTGTTTAGTCTGTTGCTCCTAAGCTGACCACTCCATTTCTTCAAACAATGTCTTTCTTTACTGGTTTACTATTTGCAGTGCCCTAGGTATCTGAAATAGTTAAGTGATGGCAACTGTGGATAACATTTGTCAGTATTTTCTGACTCTTACATAAGTACGTCAATAAAATTTGCATTTAAAGAAGGCCTCCTCTCTTCCTTCAGCTGGAGTAAATTAAAAAGATCATAATGACAGAAAATAGCAATGTCTTCTGGGGGCAGAGCAAAATGACCAAGTCAGCTCATGGTACAGATTCACAAGGGTTGATGAAGGCTGAGGACTGGCTTTATAAAAGATATTTTCATGTTGACAATGCCTTAATGAAAGACTCCAGATTTTGCTTCAGCTTGTGAGATAGTCATACTCAACCAGGACGTCCTTGTTGCTTCCTGTCAGGAGACAGAAAACCAATTTGGATCAACTTTGCATTGAGAAAAAGAGATATTTTCTGGCTGGATTCAAAATGATAAAACAAAAGAATATATACATATTGCAATGATTTTGAATTCCTTTTTAGCTATCCTTTTCTGTCTCTTGTAGAGCTGGGGCTGGTGAATCGATACAAGTAGATGATGTTAGATCACATAACAGAAAAAAAGATGATGTGATAAGTTTTTCATATTAATATTTGAAGACATGAAATGGATGCTCAGAAAATAGGAGGGATTTGAAGCCACTAAAGGCTGAAGTTATTTGTTTCCCACAGATTAGGTGGATGTTTAAATGTAAGCTTTCACAGTCAGCATACCTTAATACCTTTAAAAGATGAAAGTGCAATTCACTAATTCTGTTTCAGTCAAGAGGTTTTAATACAAAACACCCAAAAGTTTTCTTTTTTTATTCATTTTTTTTTCCCAACAGAATTTCAAGGAACCTTGCCCATGCTTCCTCTGTAAGTCAAATTAAAAGCAGTAAAAGAAACTCTCTTGCTTTCCTGAATTTTCAGAGACAGGTACAACTTTTTGCCATTTGAGTAACAATCTAAATGTTAACCTCTAGGGAAAAAAAATAAATGACAGCAATTCCAAAATATTAAACAAAATATCCTTGTCCTTAACTACTTCCATCACACTGTTTGGAATACCAGATTAATAAGGAAAAGGTTTTTCACTGTGAGGGTGACAAAACACTGAAACAGGCTGCCCAGAGTGGGTTGTGGAGTCTCCTTCTCTGGAGATATTCAAGCCCTGCCTGGATGCATTCCTATGTGATCTACTCAAGGTGATCCTTCTCTGGCAGGGGGGTTGGACTGGATGAGCTATCAAGGTCCCTTCCAACCTCTACATTCTGTGATTCTGTGAATACAATCTATGAAACAGACCAAGTTTTTGCCCAGCTGTACATCCTTGCCTTTGAAATTAAAAAACCTTACATCAGTGCAAAATGTTTTTGTGTAGGGTTGTTTCTGGCTCAGTGGTGAAGCTCTACGTGAGGACAACTCTTTGTGACTCCCTTCACAAAATCAGGAGTAATACTGAACTATGTGAAATGAAATAACCTAAATTCTTTTTAAAGAGGATGTGTCTCTGATTAGAACTGCAACCACACTTCATACAAATTTATTTTTATAGAAGGAATTATTTACAGTGTATTGTTTAAATTCACCTTCAGACTCCTGACATTATAACCAACTCTGTTTTTTGCCTTTAAGTTGCACTGGCTATAAAAAATCATCCTCTCAGCTGGTTTGTCCAGTTATCAGTTGCCAGAGACTTTAGTGGCAATCTAATCAAACCTTTAACATGTGCCCAACTTCAATCCAAGGCGTGACAAGATTAGTTCATTAAACTAAATCCTCTGGGATGTGAATTGTGTCTTAACAGGTTTGCACAGAACCCAGCACCAAACAGCATGACTGGAGTCTGTGTGTGATGGGTGCTCAATCCAGACCTGCCTTCTGAGGTTTTACCCTACAGACAGAAACCACTCTGTGGGCTATTGCTGCCTTGGGTCTCCTGTTAACTAGGGGACATTCAAAAAATGGTTGGTTAGACCCAAAAATACTGCATTAGTTCACATTTTTTCCTGCTGGTGGGGAGCTATCTCAAAGTGCACAGTACTGGTGTATTAATGAAGACTACAAAGCCCCAGTTTACATCATTGCCCATTCCTCAAATCCCATGGATTTCTAGTACATGAGATTTAGGCTCCATCCACATAAAAAGATATTGAAAAACAAGGTGCAAGGTCTTTGGTTATGTTTTATCTCGGGTAAAAATTTAAATTGTTTTCTTAATTTCTATCAAGAATTAGGTAACTAAAACTGGTGGCTAATAAGCCAAGCTACTTATTGATCCTCTGCCTGTCCAAATCCCTGCTTCAGGTCCCCTGTTATGTGAGCAATTTGTAGTGTGAGTTCTTATGGGGTGTAAGCTTAAAAAAAAAAAAAAGGGAAAAGAAATGGGAAAAAAAGGAAAAGGGAAAAAAAAGGGGGGGAAAAGGGAAAAGAAATGGGGAAAAAAGGAAAAGGGAAAAAAAGGGGGAAAAAGGGAAAAGAAATGGGGGAAAAAGGAAAAGAAAGGGGAAAAAGGGAAAAAATGAAAATGGGGAAAAGGGCAAAGAGGAGGGAAAGAGAAAAGAAAGGGGA